>CAAKHD010002991.1:26168-40329 GCA_901007705.1 Fistularia tabacaria | reverse complement strand
GGGCCGCCGAGGAGCCCCGGTCCTCCTGGAAGAGGGTCAACAAAAAAAAGGAAAAAAAAAAAAGAAAAAAAAAAAAAAAAAAGAAAAAGAGAAGTTCCTCCCTCCGGAGCCCGGCGGGGGATGCGGCGAGGCGAGGCCGGCGGAGAGGAGGGGGTCGCCGGGGAGGAAGGTCGGGGGGCGCCCGGTGCTCCGGAGCCGGTGCGGTGACCGGGCGACTCGTGTTGCGTCTCCTCTGGCGGACGCGGGGCGGGCGCGTGCCTTTTCCGATGACGCGCGGGACACGTCGGCGCGTGCGCGCGCGGATGAAATCACGGCTCGTAACTTTTTTTTTTTTTTTTTTCCGGTTTTTTTGAAAAAAAACATGTTGGGGAAATTACTTTTAAAACGAATGTTTTTTCACATTTAAAGGCTGAAATGGGGGGAAAGTTCGTTCATTCATTCTTTCTCCCGGCCGGTCCGCCGGCGCGGGGGGGGGGGGGTTGAAGCTATCTCAGCTGTGATTGGATGAAAGGCGGGTTCACCGCGGGTCACATGTGGAGACAGGCAACCGTTCACCCTCTCATTTACATGTCAAATAGTCGTACAAATTCACCCTGTCATTCACATGTCCTGCAGGGACGCAACCATTCACCCTCTCATTCACACGTTATGGGGACATGCAATCATTCACCCTGTCATTCTCGTGCATCCGTTCGCACGTAAATAAAGCTCAGTTCTACTTTGGCATTGACTGGAATAAGAAGAAATAGGGACTTTCAAAATGAAAACAAATAGAAGTGCTGAGATATTTGGAGAGGAAAACCAAGAAGAGACAGGAAGTTGACCTGAACTCAGGCAGGAAAATGGTGGTTTTGTAATCTTCATCTGTAGTTTCACTTCCTGAGTACAGCCACCGGGGGAGCACTGCCCCCCTGAGCTAATGCGGCCGTTCCATCGCTGAGGTTAGCCTTCGTGAGCGGCACTTATCGTACTGCAATGCGGTAGCTAGGGACGCAGCTAGCCATGTGCTGTTAGCATGAGCCAGACGTGGCTTTAGGCGGTTCACCACAGAGGACTTAGCTTCTACATGCTTGCTATGACACAGATGTGACTCATATTTCCTGGGTGAAAAAAGTCCTAATATCCTTTCTTAGCACACCTCATGGCACTTTAATCATATCTGCTGTTGGAAGCTGTTAGAATAAAGTTAGCATGCTTGAAATCAAAACAACCTAGGCTACAAATCTAATCATCGGTGGGCTTTGGTGTCCCTGCTGAATTTTGGCTGGGCGCTAACACTTACACTTAAAACCCAAGTGTTGTCAAGATAGCGTGCTAACCATGAATATGTTTAAAACTGCAGTCATACGCAAGGGCATCTTAGGTCACTTCCCGTTTAGCCAGCTTTAGCTTCTACCCAGGGGTGATCTAATAGGTCTCCTACACCACCGATTGGAACGTTCCCCTGAACATTCCCTCGATGAAATGTGTTCTGGAAAGCTAACGCTGAAGTGCAAAGCTAGCAAACGGTCACAAGTGATAAGCCAACCCATCGCTCAACTTGCAAGGTTGATACGACCCATTTCCAACATTCTTCCTACAGCGTTGTAAAGTTCGGATCAGTATCATGACTTCAAAGCGCTAAGTGATAAATTGGGACAGTCCGATCTCCGCTACGTTAGCGTGACATCCGACAAAGGCCAATCCAGGGTGGGCAGTAGACGCCGTGTTTTCCCTGGGACCAGTAGCTTAGCTATTAAAACGCGCATTTGTAGTTGACACTGAATCACATTCACCCATTAGCAAGATGCTAGCCAGGTTGTCAGGGAAGGCTTTCGTAAAGAGAGTCAATGCTCAATTACACAAAGTTAAAAACGCAAGGGGGTAGAGCCTACTGTCCGCACCCTGCGTCCCATTTCCTGGTTGGGTACCCAAACGCAGCAGTACCGCTGGAAGTCTTCTGGGGGTGGTGTTGTGCGGTATGCTCCAGTGAAAGGAGCAAAGAAACCAACACATGACCGTGCACACTGTCATCTTCTACGTCACCCCTTTGTTATTGTCTGAGACAGGAGTGCCCTCCAGTGGATGTACCGCTTAAAGCCGTGGCGACATGAAGTACCCATGGGAAGTAGCTGGACACAGCGTACGGAAATGTACCTGGTAAGGTACAGAACATGGAGTCTATCCAAGTGGTCATTGAGCAGGAGGTGGCGTTCATCCTGGACCGGTTGATCGCAGGGCTGTATATACAGACATACAAGTCACTTGTAGCATAGAGACCGGCCCAAGAAAAAGCATACAATAGGGTACCAAGAGATGAAGTATGGTAATGTAGGAAGTATGCATGTTTGATTGGTGCAAGACATGTATGCCAGATGTGAGTGATGAGGGTCCAGATGCAGGCGGGACTACATCAGCCACTTCCTGTTTGGAGTGGTGACGGACAGGCTGACAGATGTTTTTAGACGGGAATCTCCATGGACCATGATGTTTGCAGGACATTGTGTGAAGTGAACAGGGAACAAGTGGAGGAGCATCTAGAGAGGTGGAGGTATGCTCTGGAGAGGGATGAAGGTTAGTCGCAGCGAGACAGAACACGCTTGTGTGAATGAGAGGAACCCAAGTGGAACAGTGAGGCTCCAGGGAGTAGAGATACAGAAGGTGGAGGATTTAAAGTACTTCGGTCAACAGTCCAGAGCAATGGAGAGGGTGGAGAAGAGGTGAAGAAACGGGTTCAGAAGGGGTGTAGAAACGTGTCAGGGGTTCTGAGATAGAACATCAGCCAGAAGGAAAGGTGGAGGAGACCGTGGAGAGAGCAGAGATGATGGATGGTTTGGAGAAAAGACAGGAGGCAGAGGTGGCAGAGATGAAGATGTGGAGGTTCTCTTTGGGAGTGACCAGGATGGAGAGGATCAGGAATGACATGGTAGATGTTTTGGAGAGAAGGTCAGAGATGGATGGGTCATGGACAGAGGAGGGAAAGTGAATATCTTGGTTGGGAGGCAGGACGGCGACCAAAAAGAAGATTCAGAGTGAAAGAGGACATGAAGTTAGGTGGTGTGAGAGCAGAGAACACATGGAGGTTGCTTCTTGGTGGCGACCCCTGAAGGGAGCAGCCCCAGAAGAAGACAACCATCCATTCACTCACTCATCCACACCATTCTGGACAAGGTTTTGGTCTCCAAAGGCGCTCCTGCATTGATTTTGGACTGTGGGAGGAACCCCAGAGACAGGTGGTGGTCGAAGCTGGGACCTTGTTGATTCTGTCCCTCCACGAGTCATCCCCCCCCCCCGAAGAAGAAATCCCACTTCAAAAACACCAAATCTGCCCCTCAGAGCTCATTTTCAACTTTCCCCGGAACTTGAATGTGGTTTAATTGTAGCTTTTAAAACTCCTATTCATTCAATTAAAAGCAGTGAAACTAATCCAGATTGATGTGTAAATATGGTATTTTATTTCAATCATTTGTGGTACAACGGCGCCCTCCAGTGGCAGAGTCCCGCCAGCGCACCCCATCACTCCGAGTCCGTCCTGGGTTTGCAGCGCCGGCTGGGCGGCTCCTCGGCCTCCTGGCTGTCGGCCGTCTCCGACTCCTCGTCCTCACAGTTGTTCTCGACGTCCACGTTCTTCTCGCTGCTGGATTTGACGCCTGCTTCGGCAGCAGGTGGGGAGGAGGAAGAAGGATTGGTTCTCCAGGTGATGCTCAAATACCAAATTCACCTGATCGTGTCCTTTGGGCTTTTCCCTTCACGGTCTCCACAGCCAATCCACCTTCTCCATCTAAGCCTGTTCTCTGGATCCTCCTCTCACTACCTCCATACATCTTCTCTCTGGTCTTCATCTAGACCTCCAATTCCAATATCTTCACTCTCCCTCCTCTGTCCATGACCCAACCATCTGACCTTCTCTCCAAAACATCTACCATGATTGACTCATTCCTGATCTTCTCCATCCTGGTCACTCCCAAAGAGAACCTCCACATCTTCATCTCTGCCACCTCTGCCTCCTGTCTTTTCTCCAAACCATCCGTCATCTCTGCTCTCACCACTGTCTCCTCCACCTTTCCTTTCAGCTGATCTTCTATCTCAGAACCCCTGACACTTTTCTCCACCCATTCCAACCTGCTTGAACCCGTTTCTTCACCTCTTCTCCACTGCTCTGGACTTTTTGACCCTCAGTACTTGAAATCCTCCACCTTCTTGATCTCCACTCTCTGTAGCCTCACTGTTCCGGCCAGGTTCCTCTCATCCACACACATCTATTCTGTCTTCATTCCTCTCCTTTCTAGAGCAAACCTGAACCTCTCTAGATGTTCCTCCACCTGCTCCCACTACACATCACAATATCATCTGAAAACATCATGGTCCATGGAGATTCCTGTCGAACCTCATCTGTCAGCCTGTCCATCACCACTGCAAACAAGAAGGGGCTCAGAGCTGCTCCCTGATGAAGTCCCACCTCCACCTTGAACTTCTGTTACACCTACACTTCACCACTGTCTCACAGCCAGCTTATAAACTGACCAAGAACGGTTCATTCCACCCCCCATAATTCCTGGAGTTTCCTTCCACGCAGCGAGCCGCCGAGTCCCCGCAATCCCGGTTCTCTTTGCCAGCGAGAGGCCGTGAATCGGACCCACCGCATTCGTAGAGGTGGGAGATCCTGTCCACGTCCATCTGCGTCATGTAGAGCCGCTGTCCCATGTCCTTCTCCTCCACTTTGGCCACGATGGTGGGAGAGCTGTTGGCCGAGAAGTACCAGCTGCGGCCGGAGGCGCGAGTGAAACAAACCGCAAACTCAAAAACCCAGAGACTAGCTTCCAGCCACCAGCAGGAGACTAACTTAAGAACAGAAGCTAGCAAGGAATTCGCTTCGACACTCGTTTTTAAAATCAACACCACCCAGACTACCCTGAAAACAGGGCTAGACACTAGCTTTAAAAAGACTAGCAAGAGATCTGTTCAAACACGAGCGCATAGGAACACCACCAGACTAGTGTGTAAACAACCAGCCTAGCTAGATACTACCTTAAAAACAAAACGGAGCAATGGATTAGCTTTAACATTGGCTCTCATGAACACCACCCTGACTAGCCTGTAAATAAGCAACTGGCTTAAACTAGCTTGAGAAAACAAAACCTAGTAAGATATTACAATAAAAGTTAGCTCATGAAATCCACCCAAACCAGCCTGGAAATAACAACCGACTGATTAGCGTAATGAAACGAATCCTAGCAAGGAGTTACCTTGAAAGCTAACGCTCATGAAAACCACCCCAGCCACCCTGGAAATACGACAGACTAGATATTAGCTTAAACACTACCTTTTACGACCACCACCCAGACCCTCCTGAAAATGGCTAAACTAGGTTAAAAAAAATAAAAAACACAAGCAAGGAATTCGCTTAGACACAAGCTTTATGACCACCACCCAGACTAGCCTGTAAATAAGCAACTGGCTTCAGAAAATAACCTAGCAAGATATTGTTTTTAAAGCTTGCGCTCTTAAAACCACCAAAACCAGCCTGTAAATAAACTGTCTAGGTTATCGGGGAAACTAATCCTAGCAAGAAGTTAGCTTAAACATTAGCTTTTACGACCACTGCCCAGACTACCCTTAAAATGGCTAAACACTAGCTTTAAAGAAAATAAATAAATCTAGCGAAGGATTAGCTTCCACAGTAGGTCTAATGTACACCACCCCGATTAGCTCCAAACACACATGGCTAAATACTAGCTTTAAAAAAAAAACAAACAAAAACCCAGCAGATAGCTTGAGTAGCTAAAAAAAAAACTGTTGAAAAAACTAGCTTAAAAATCACAACCCAGTAAGGCTCTACTAGCTTACAAACAGAAACCTAGCGCAAATAGCTGAAGCACGGCAACCTGTAGCGAGCCAGAAACAAAAACTAGCCTGCAATGACTCACGAGAACCACACAAGCTAAGGTAAAGGCATACCACCACCACTTGGAGGAAAACTCTCTCACCGTCCGTAGTGCATGATGGAGGAGATGTCGTAGGGCAGGCCGAAGGTCTCACCACGGGTCTTCTGGAAGTTCCTCTCCTTCCCTGAAAACGGACGGTTTGCTGCAGTCGCGGTCGCAGGAAAGCAGGAGCGCTGTGCGAGAACGGCGTTTACCCTCCATTATGTTGCCGGGAAGCACGGTGATGAAGTCGTCTCGGTCGAACCTCGTGTGCTCGTGGTAGAAGCCCAGCGTGTGGAGCAGCTCGTGCACGATGTTGCCCACCCTGCACTGCGGCCCGATGAACACCGGCTGCTCGCCGCCAATGAAGCCCACGTAGGAGGCGCAGCTGCGGAGGCGGAGCGTCGGTTAGCGTCGCCCAGACAGCTACAGGTGTCAGGAAATAAAAAGAACCAAAAACAAGACTGACCCGGGACACTAGAGGGCGCTGTGACTGCCTTATTTTGCCTGGATTTAAGGGAAACAAACCAGAACATTTCTGTAAAGTTTGTCTCTTTGCAGACGACGGCCTGACTTGTAATCTGGGAATAACAATTTAAAAAAAATATATATATATATATATTTTTTTTTTTTAAAAAGCGTGAGGTTGCACGACTATTAGCATCAGCCAGGCGTGGACAAGACTCGCGGCGTGAAAGGTGGGAACTGGATAGCAACAAGGCAAACTGTCAGGAAACGTTGCCAAGGACCAAAACAAAGTTCCAAAGTGCAATCAGAGACTGAACCAGGACACTAGAGGGCGCCATCGGAGGGTTTTCTTGCCTGGATTCAAGGGAAACAGAAATTCCATGTTAAGTCTGTCCCTTTGCACAAGATGCCTTGATTTACTTGTTCATAAAGATAAAGAAGTGCTTGGGGCTGCATGACGATTAGCATCAGCCTGACGCGAACATGACTTTCATCACTATCGTCGTGGAAAGGTCGGAACTGGCTAGCGACCAAGTGTCAGGAAATAAAAGGACCAAAACGACTTTCTATGCTCAATCGCACACTGACCGCCGCTGAACACCAGGGGGCGCCGTGACTGCTAAAAAGTTGCTTGGATTTTAAAGGGGAAACAAACCAGAAATTCCATACAGGTTTTTCCTCTTTTCAGACGACACCCTGATTCATTTGTTAAGTAGGAATAATAATAAGAAGAAGAAGAAGAGAAAAAAAAAAATTGTGCATGCTGTTGCGTGACGATTAGCATCAAACCGGGGCGCTGTGACACCTTTTTTTTGCTTGGGTTTAGGGGAAACCAACCCGAGAAAAAGGAATTCTATACAAAGTTGGTGTCTCTGCAGACGACAACCCGATTTATTGGGTAAATAGGAATAAAAATAAAAAGAACGTGGGGTTGCACGGCGATTCGCATCAACACGACTCGTCAGCGCGAAAAGTCGGAACTGGATAGTGACGAGGCAAAGGGTCAGGAAAGAAAAGGACCAAAGCGACTTTCAAAGCTCAGAGACGGAGAATTTGGCCTGAAATGAAGGAAAACTAAGTGGAAATATCTAATAAAAATAACCCGCCTTCTGAAAATGTTAACATGAAAAGAATTAAAACACACGTTTCCTGAAATGAGCAAGAATTTGGTTTCACGTTTATAAACCTTTTTTTTTGCAGATGACGCCCTGATTCATTTGTTAACTCGGACTAATAATAAAAAAGTGGCCGTCCGCGACCGTCCGCCTGGTACCTGGATTTTTGACAAGAAACGAGTGGAAAGGGTTTTCCTTCCCTACCCTTTGCTGGGCTGGAAGATCAAGTAGTCCTGCTCGGTGGTCCTCGGGTGGAGCGACACGCACGTCTTCTCCGAGACCATCGCCACGGCGGCCTCAATGTCTCGTTTCTGAGCGGCTGCCGGGAAGAGAAAAATTTTAAAAAAAAAAAGTTTTAAGTTGAATTGATGAACGGTCCTCTGCCGCCAAATTCTTAAAAAAAGAGGAAATTTTAAATAGTCTCAAGAATTGGTGGATAATTCCTAATGGTAAAAACAAAATAAAAATTCCCCTTAATTAAAGAAAAAAAAAAAAAAATTGCTAAAAAATGTTGAACACAAATGGCTCATTATTAATTTCCCTTTTTTAAAAAGAAAAAACTGCCAGGGGAAACAAACTAAATGAAAATGAACCGTCAGCTGCATCCATATCCCCCCCCCAAAAGGAAATTAAATTGAAACGTAATCATTTTTCCCCCAAACCGGATAATTTCCTGCCACTCCTCAAAACTCCGCCAACTTTTAATGGTGACTAATTTCCAGAAATAAAATAAACCACAACATTAAATATATACATGCATTAATTATCCAATATGAATGTTCTAAAGAAAGTCTCTCCCCCCCGTCCTTCCTTCCTTCCTTCCCCAAAGAAAGAATTCCAATGTAAAAACTAAATCTGGAAATGAAATGTAAAAATCAAAATGGCGGCTGACCCACCCAGCTCAGGGTGGACGGCGTAGGCGATGTTCCTGGTCGGCCAGCGGTGCCTGGCGGCGTTCTTGTTGCTCTGCAGGGGGAGCAGAAGATTTAAACACACGGTTCCCTACCTTTCTATGCTTTTTAAAAATGCATTTCAGCCATTTTCCTCTTTACAACATCATTCATCCGTTCATCATTAGCGCCGCTTGTCCTGCTCTCAGGGGTCAGGGGGCTGCAGCCTAGCCCTAATGTGATTGGCCGAGAGGCCCTGGATCCATCGCAGAGACACATATGTGGATGCAACCATTCACTCTCATTCACACGTCAAGAGAATTATTCACCCTCTCATTCATACAACTATTCACATGACATGCCATTCATCCTCTCATTCACATGTCATATGGAAGCAAAACATTCACCCTCTCACCTCAATCTCATGAGCCATGCAACCATTCACCCTGTCATCAATAAAGAGAGCCACAACAGTCACACGCCATGAGATGACTATTCACCCTTTCATTAATAAATTGAGACAAACAGCCATTCACCCTGTCATTCACACGCCATACGAGACAACTATTCACTCTGTCATTCACTTGTCCTATAGAGACATACAACCATTCACCCTCTCATATGTAACATTTTTTCTACTCTTGAAAAGCGGCGTTGTTTTTTAACTCTAGAAAACATCAAGTTCGCTTCCTCTGTTTTTGTCATGTGGCCGTTCAGTCCAACGGTTTTCTACGATCCGTCCATCCATCCATTCGTCCTATCCTGTTACGATGGAGTGGGAGATTGAATCCACCAGCTTCCTCGTCCTGGTTGTGGATCAATGTTTTTCACCCTCCGCTCTGTGTTTATACATCTAACACGGGACAGGTGTGTGTGTGAGAGAAGCTCACCGTCAGCACCATGTCGCCCTCCAGCACCGTTTGCTGTTTGGACAGCAGCTCTTGGACAGCCGGAGAGAAAGTGCAGTTAAAACCCACAGCGTGTTCCCCGTCCGGACCTTGGCGGGAGACACACACACACACACACACACACACACACACACCTTCCAGGGTCTCGGGGTTGGAGTCCATGTACTGCAAGGCGCGGAGCAGCCAGTCTGAGGAGCACAATGGACCATTGTTGTCAAGAAAAACACACACCGTTGGAAGAAATTGTACACACACTTTTAACGATAGCAATTTTTAAGAATGAGGAATTCCCTTTACAAAAAAAAAAGGCATTTCTATACATGTTGAATATTTACATTTTTTTTAGTAATTTCTTTTTTTCTTGACTCGCACTCACAGCTTCCTCTAAACGACTGCCGTTGCTATTAAATTTGCGATAGCAGTTCAGTCAAGCATTCCACACACACACAATTATATATTATCTACTAAAAGTATCAAGATTTTAAAAAAAAAAAGTAATTTCTCTACACACACTTTCCTCTGAACGATGACAGTTGCTATGATTAAATTAGCATAGCAATTTATTGAGTCAAGAATTCCTTAAAAAAACAGCTATTCTATATGAACTGCTAAAAGTATAAAGGTATTGGATTTCAATTTTTTTCCTACAATTTATTTTTGCTGGACACAAAGTTTCCTCTGAGCGCCATACATAACGATAGGAATTTTTTTTGAATCAAGAATTTCCTAAAAACAAAAAAACAGGCTATTATTTAGCAATATTTTAAAATCAAGAATTCCCTTAAAAATATTATAGGATCTCTCTCTATATAAAAAAATTCCTGTTAATAGGTATTTAATGTCAATATTTTCAAGCTGTTTATTTTGGTCAGCCAGGATATGTATTACATTCATACGAGGATATTTATTATTCTGACAGGAATGAGGGCTGGAAAACAAGAATGAAAGGAAAGGTGGAGGAGATGGATGTCTGGTTTGGAGACACTGGAGGAAGAGAGGGAGATGGGGAGGTCACTCTTTAGGGAGGGAAGAGGATGGAGGGGAACAGGAAGGAGTCCAGGGGGACAGCACAAGTTAGATGATCTGGAGATGAAGTCCCACTGAGATGGTTTGGACATGGACAGAGGAGGGATGGTGGAGATCTGGTTGAAGGATGCTGGGGTTGGAGCTGCCATTGGCCAGGGGCTTAGACAGAGGCGGGCCATTGGCCTTACATTTAAAACACAAGGGGATTAGAAGGACTAAGATGTACCTGTAGTCGTTTCCCGCTTTGGTCTGCTGATGACTGGAGGACCAGGGAGAGAAACAAGACAGATTTAAAAGGACAGAGTCTTCAAGTTAAGGGTTATTTTCCTTTACATCGTCACGGTGTCGTGTTACGAGAACCTTCCGTTGGGATGGTGGGTTCATCAGAAATGATTGAGCAGACCCTTCGCTTCTGAGAAAATCCTCTCAAAAATAACAATTTAGAAATCATAAGACTTGTGGAATGTTTTCCTGAGGGGAGGAATCTTTTTTTAACACAAAGATCCATCATTTTTCTTCAAAATTTCCTGACTGATTCGGGTTTATATAACCAGACACCTCTTGGGTCGGTGTGGCGCCCTCTAGTGGCCGCTGACAGAAACACAAGTACTGCATCCTTGACTTGAGTAAAACACGTGGACGTTTGAAATCAAAATTTGATCAAAATAAGATTTCATAAGATTTTTAAATATTCTTTTCATGAAAGCACTTCAATATATTGCTCTTCTAAATTAATAAAACAGAGCTTTTGTGCCATTTACACGCTAAAAATAACGATATGGGTTGCGACCACCTGCCGCCGTTAAAGGTATTTTATGCAACGCCGACAATTCCGTTATGGTCGTGAACGCGTCGGGGTGGGCCGACGGCCAATCAGCTTCGCCAGAGGCCGCCACAAGGCAAGATCGGGCTCCCTGATTGGTGGACTGTTGTTGGCCTGTAAGGTCAACGGCGGGATTTTGGCGGGAGCTAAAAAGGGGCGAACTAGCATTAAAAAAACCGCCGGTAAAGGTTTTAGTATGCCAGTTATTTTACTGAGAAAATGGACTGGACATGACAATGACATTATCGACCGGAGAGTTAGCGATAACTCGCTCAACGGCGTCGTTTTTACTTCGTTATCGCCCCGAAAAAAAACGGAGTGAATGGAAGCGGGACTGGAGGATTCACCTGCGGCGGGACAGCCGCAATGAAAGGGTTATGGCTTTGACCTCCTTTCCTAAAAACTACTACCGGAGCGGCCACACGCTAAAAAAGGGGAAAAAAAAACAAACAAAAACGGACTTGGATATGCTAACGATAAATGGGGATTCTTCAACAGGTAGGACGGATTTTCCTTTTTCTTTTAGTCTTTGCTAACCTAGCTAAAACGCTCCCCCTCCGGGTATGACTCGTTGGAAAAATGGCGCAGTTTACGGTCAAAGACGTAAGAGTGGGTTTCCCTTTCTTACCGTTGCCGTGGTTTTCCTTGATAGAAAAGAAGAGAAGCTGGAGAAACAGCCACAACCGCATGGTGCCACAGGTACTCCTCGTTAGGCCAGGCTCCAATCAGCTGCGGCCTATATAACGGACGCTAAGCCACGCCCCCTGGCCAACCCTCCGCCATTTTATGAGTTTTTTTTTGTCACTACGAGGCCTCCCAAGTGTTTCTCAACCTTCCAGAAGCCTCCACGCCGTTTGTTCAGTCGAGGGTGCGTGACTATTTTGAAACTGACTTTTGCAGCCAAAAGCCAAAAGGAAAGGTGTTTTAAAATGATGCTAAAGAAGGCAGTGCAGTGGTTTGGCCCCCTCCTCCCCCCCTGCAAGAAGGTCCCGGCTTGGATTCCCACAGGGGGGGCCTTTCTTTGTGGAGTCTCCAGGTTCTCCTCAGTGTCTGCGTGGGGTTCCTCAGGGTTCGTCCTGGAGTCCAAACACGAGCAGGAGGCATTACATTGTCCAAATGTGAATGAGTGAATTCTATATGATGCGTGTTTCAATAAATGAGTCCATTATCAGGATGATACCTTTGTTTCGGTAGCATCATGTGTGTGGAGGTTCTCGGTCATCCAGCTCGTGGTAACTCCTTGTCGAAATCGTCTTGTTGTGGCAACTGGAAGACAGCAATGCCCGTATCCTGGCCAGTAAAGTCAGGGGAGCATTAGGGTTATATTTATGGTTATATTTACAAGTGATTTGTACCGTGAATGTATTTTTCATTGAATTCCACCAGTGTTAGATTTGTTTTTCTATTAAAAATGGCTGGGTTTTCACATTTACTGTTTAATGTAAATGTGATGCGATGAGGCGGCGGACTGTTGAGCCTCAACGTAAACTGCGCAATGACGTCTGACTGCTGGCATGCTCTGCACTGAGACCACATTGCATGTTGCCAAAAGACTTTTGCTCTATGAACTACATTTCCAATGTGCAGGGTTTTTTTTGTCAACAACTCTACATGTTTTACAACTTTCTTGAGCTGAGCGATCAGAAAACAACTGCGAAGAGACACTGATTCCGATTGTGATGAAGTCCGTTTCTGCCCATCGACTCTCACATTTGCGTCGCAAGCCACCATCACCTGGATCCGCTCTAAACCCTGGTAGTTAAACTGAGGATTGAAATGTCTTCAAGTGAAAAAAATTCAAGTCCAGGTTGCCACGACAAGAAGATTTCCACAAGAATACTTTGTGGAGGGCGTCTTACTCAACACCTCACGAGCAATAAAGATACAGATTTAAAATAAACAATGAAAATCAAAACTATCAAAGTGTCAAAGAGGTACAAACATACTGTATATTTTTATGCACAAAAACATAAAAACATGCATTGTAAATATGATATATATCGTATATATTGATATATACACTTAAACATACGCATACAAATGTATATATGTGAATAGTTTTAGCTCTTCATATGACCCGTGAATGAGCGAGCGCCTGGCTTTTAGACTTGATGGTCTCTGGGTGTGCAAACATTTCGTTTCGGGCTACAATAGGCAGAAGAAACGATGAATTAATGAATTCTGAAGAAGTCACTTTAATTGAAATTCGACCCCAATGTGCCCAAACGAGGCTCAGCCACGTCTGCAAGCGTCCGAAAGATTGGAACTGCTACTGCGACTAGGTCCTACCACCCTTTCTGTGGCTCAGGCTGCTAATCTTGCTAACAAGAGTTCTCCAAGCATCTGGGTCCTGAGCAAACATCTCAAACTGTCCCCTGGTGAAACCCATGTTCTCGGCATCTGCCTCCCAGTCTCTGCGCCAGGTGTTTGGTGGTCGACCTCTCCTCTTGGGGGCTTCATCTCGATGTGCGGTCTTTCCAGCTCGGACCGTCTTCCTTCCGGCTTCCACCATCCTGCGTCGTCAGTCCTTCCGACGAACGTCCACCTTCTCCCCCTGGGCGGGATATCATGGTTCACTCTTGTTTGCGTATCTGTGACAGGTAGTGTTTTTTCGGGGTGAGGTTGAACCCCCAACCTGATGGACCGGGTGTCCCCTTTTCGTCCGACCTCCACCCAGAAACCTGCCCGGCTTGGTGTTGATCTAGCAGGGGTAGAACCCCTGCCAGTGTGGCCTCCAGGGTCATGGAGGTACACAGGCCTCGCCACCACGGCAAGCTAGCGACACAGAGGGAGCAAAGATTGAAACTACGCAGCAAAATTAGCTAAAAGTCATGGGTTAAAGTTTCTATTTCATTCGATTTTTTTTTTTAATTGTCCAAAAGTCTTATTTTTCCTAGAGCTAACACGGAGCCTCCCCTCGCAGCTGGCGATGGCCTGAAGCGTTTGATTAAATCTCCAGCCGAGGTTTCCGATGAAATCTCCCCCCCCCCCCCCCCCCCCCGCCCCCCTCTTTCCCCCCCCCCCCCGC
>CAAKHD010002989.1:8735-19992 GCA_901007705.1 Fistularia tabacaria | reverse complement strand
AACTCTGATTTTTATTGGATAAAAGTCGTCGTGAGGTCAAGAAGTAAACTTCCCTCCGTCTAATGAAAGAGTCAGCCAGCTCATTTATGCAGAGCGAAGCCTGCTGACTGTGAGGACGGCGGAAAGAGGGAGCAGGTTTGCAGAGGGAGCAGGTTGTACGCCGTGTCTCTGACACGCGCCGATGACATTTCATCGATGAAACGGACAAATATAAAGCGACACTTCCGGACACGTCGGGCCACCTTCGCTTGGAAACATCCGGCGGGGGACGGCAGGCAGAAAACGCGCAAACAGCTACGATGCCGAGAGCAAACACTCAGCAGCAACTGACGACGGCTGGCTTTGCTGGTTCTTTAGCAATCGTGAGCAGCGGAAAGCCGTTCCCAGATGAATGAATGAAGCTTCACCTCACCGCCTCACTCAAGAGACTTCATGTACTTTAATATTGTTGGTCTTACTTGAGTGAAATATGTGTCTTTCATGGCTCTCGCAGCCCAAAAGTTTCCCGAGCCCTGCTCTGGACCTCCTGCCCGGCAGCTCCAACTCCAGCAACCGTCTACCAATATCTTCACTCTCCCTCCTCTGTCCATGACCCAACCATCTCTGACCTTCTCTCCAAAACATCTACCATGTCTTTCCTGATCCTCTCCATCCTGGAGAGAACCTCCACATCTTCATCTCTGCGGCCTCCAGCTCTGCCTCCCGTCTTTTCGTCCCTGTCGCTGTTTCCAGACAGCGTGGCTGCTCTCACCGCTGTCTCCTCCACCTGTCCTTTCGTGAAATGACACCGTCATAGCTGTGGTATTTATCAAAGAAATAACAATGCAGATGAAGCCTCATCCCCTGGGAACCCTTGGGAATGAGAGAGCGCAGGAACCCGGGAAGATAGATGAAGGGATGTGTGTGCAGACGGGACAGGAAGAGTGGAGGAGTGAGAGCAGTGCATCATGGGATATCCCTCACTCGCGTGTAAAGAGTTACAGTACGGTTCCTCCACCCCTGGCATTAAAAATGTCACTATTTTTATTTTATTTTTTTGTGCATCAAAAAATGAGTGGAAATAACTTTGTAACGTATTTTTAAAATTCGGATTTGAATTTTTCGTTTTTTGTGACAGATTTTCAGCACAAAATCACGGTGCAGGCGTCCCCGTCGCACGACCGGCGCAGGAGTTTGCTCAGCAGCGGCTCCAGCCCTCCGACCAGCCCGCCCATCCTCCCCCGCCTGAGGGCCATACAGCGTGAGAACCGCCTCAGAAGCAGCACGGTAAACGGCCGGGCCGTACATTTAAAAAATGCCCTCGTTCGACAGTGACCCCCGGGGAGGGCTGCGCCGCCTGGTGTCGCGGCGGTGGTTTCCAGCAGCATGAGGAGGAGTGCGAGAGGAAAGGGTCCAGGAAGAAGGGGAGGTCCCGCGGTAGCGGCCCGCTCAGGGAGCACAGCGCCGACGCCAGGTGAGACTCAAACACCCGCCCGGCGAATCTAAAGCCCGAATAAAGCTGTGTTCGCCTCGTCTGAATCGCCTCAGGAAATCCTTCTGTCACAGCAGCGCAACAATAACAATATCGATAAATGTGAGTGTAAATATGAAGAAGAGAGACAATTAAAAGATGGTCAAGAGATATAAAAAAAAAATAGATAAAATAAAAAAAAATAATTTTAAATTAAATTAAATTAAATTAAATTAAATTAAATTAAATTAAATTAAATTAAATAGGCAGCAAGATGAACAACAACAGGGACGAAGCAGAAAACACAATGAAAGAAAACAGAAAGGTGAGAATAGACAACTAAAAGTGAGACGAGTGACGACGACAATGACAGAAATAAACAGTGACACCAGCAAGGACAAGACCAGACAACGGAGTGAGGTGGTGAGGTGGTTGTAGCACGGATGCGCCTCCAAACATCCTTAAATTATGAGGTGTTTCGCCTCCAGGCTTGTCCTTTGAGCGCGGGACATTGCTTCCCATTTGTTGACTTCTTTTGTTTGCTTGTCTGTCCCCCCGGTCAGCGTGAAGCCCGCCCCCGAGGGCTGCCGGCAGCGTTCCTGCAGCGCCCCCAACCTCCGCAGATCCCCCAGACACAGTCCGGCCGTGCCCGGCGTGCCGAGCCTCGTGGAAATGGGTGAGTCGGACCGCCTCGGCAGGTAGCGGGCGGCCTTATCCTAAAGGCTACGGGCCGAGGGAGGTTTCTCGGAAAACACGTCACGGGAACGAGAGGGAGCTACTTAGTGGTTGACCTGGGAAAGTCACAAAGCTTAAATAGGCTGTTGCTGAAAAACCATCCTGCAGACTCAGCGAACTTCATCTGCATGCATGCGAGATAGAAGCTCTCCGCTCTCCTCATGTTCAAGGATCCCCTGCAGGATATTCATAGGGACCTAAAAAAAAGTGTCTAAATGTGCGTCTGACATACTTTTGGCCGGAAGAAGAAGAATAACTAGCGTCCTGAAAATGCCACGTACTCCTTCATTAACATTTGAAGAATATTGGATGATGGAAATCATTATCTTTCCAGAAGTAGCACTGCTTGATGCTGGATATCTCCTTCAGACCAGCGATCCCGGGACCTTTTTTCCATCCCCGACTGATTCAGTGTCAGACAATGTTTTCACGGAAGCAGCCCTTCAAGGCGTGGCGGATAAAAACAACAAAATCAAATGATACGACCGGCATAAAAAACTGGCAAATCCACTGTGTGTGCAGCTTTCCTAGCAGCGTCCTGGTTGACATGGTGGAATGCAGAATGCTTGTTCTCCAAGCGGCGACGCCGTTTTGAAGGCTTCGTTGCCTCATCAGAGAGCAGGTATCTGCAGGTTGTGCAGAGCGTGGGAACAACCTGTTGCAGTAAATCCAGATTTCAAGTAGGACTCCTGCTATTGGCTGTTCAATGCAGCTTTGTTTTTCTTTGACGTCGCCGGCTCTTCTTCTGTCTCCTCACCGGCTCTTTTTCCCTGCGCTAAGAAACCAACGAAAGTCTTTTGTTTTTCGTTCGTTTTGCCAGCTTGGAGGTTTGAATTTAGCGCTAATGTGCTATGTGTTAGCGGGCGGCGCGAGGCAAAGCATGCGTCAACAGTGAGTCGCGTACAGATGTGGTGAGACCATCCACTCATTTTCCAAAATAAAACGTCCTTAAGAATCATAAATAAAACGTAAATAATGTAAGTTATGGACAGAATTCGTTCTGTGCGGCCGCTGCCTATTGACCGCTTTAGGACAATTATGAGGTGTCATAAATTGATGTGAGTTTGTTTTCGTCCGAGCTGCGCCGGGAGGGGTCGCAGTTCGTAAATGAATCTCTGCTGCCGACACTTGCACCTTGTTAGCATCTCATTAACACCGTACTAGGTCGCGTTCAGCATCACCCAGCTGGTTGCATATCTCCACCTCTTCTTCCCGTGGAGGATCAGGTGCCGCTTCAGGTGCAGCTCCGTGTCACTCGATCAGTTCAGTTATTTCTTGTTGTTTCGAAAGGGGATGAGATTGGATTTGACGTGATATTTCATCCCGGACCGCTTTCCCTCGTCGCCATGACGACCAGTGTTTGCGTCCCACTGGAATCCACCAATTCCTGGACGGAAACTGGCCTCAAGATACTGTCTGTGTCAGACTGCGAACGTACATGATATATTTATTCTGCAGTTGTACAAACTTCTACACTAGTGCGCGGGAATCCTGTGTACTTTGCCACTCAGGATGTGACATCATAACTATTGTAAGTCCGTCCGCCATTCAAACATGGCCGTAACTGGCTTCGCGCGGTGGACGGATCCCATTGAATGCCAAACTTACAATGCAAACGACCGATGGAGTAAAATCGAGTTACGGCGGGCGATTTGTTGACGACCGGACGTCGTCCGGACTTGTTCTTACGTTTCGGTAAGAAACCACCGATAAACGCCAGCCATTATTGCGTCTGTGGCTCAACCTCAGAACGACGTTGTACAATTTGAACCTGTCTGAAGTGTGTCAACTCGCCTTTGAATGATGCTTTTTAGAGAACGAAGACTGTTGCTTCAGCGCGGAGCCGGGAGCAGCTTCCGGGCAGTCCTACCTCTGCATCCCCTTCCAGAAGGACGGCCAAACCGCATCCGATGCCGTCGGGGAGGAGTACTTCCCCAGCGGCCAGCCCGCGGGACTAACCCCCGGCAGGAAAAGCCCCGGGGGCGGCCGTCGCTCCGAGCTGGTGCTGCTGGGCTGCGGCGCCCTGCTGGCGGCCGTCGGGCTGGGCTGCAACCTGCTGACTTTGACCCAACCGGAAGAGAGCGTCAAATCGCGGTGGGAGGGCTTCTTCCACAGAGCCGGGGGCCAACGGAGGAGCGTCAGCCCCCAGACTCACGTACTGTTCAAGCGGGATAGTCCGCCGAAACCCTCGGTGCCGTCGCTGCCCGAGCGAGGCGCCCCCTCCTCGTACACCCCGCTGTCCTTGTCGCCCGCGTCCGACTGCAACTCCACCCGCTCCCTGCTGCGCGCCGACAGCGAGGAGCTGCTGGTCTGCCGTCGGGCCTCGCCGCCGCCCGCGCAGCCTCTCCCGGCAAAGTCCGCCGTCCAAACGCCCGTCAACCCGCTCGTCAACACCCAGCTGGAGAGCTTCAAGCGCAACCCCCGCCAGTCCCTCACACCCACGCATGTTCCCGCCACGGCCGGTTCTTCCAGGAGCCTGCGGCGGACGCCGTCAGACGGAGCCATCAAGAAGAGCTGCCTTCCCAATAATCTCGAACCGCTGCCAGAAAAGTCGGCGTTAGAGAACCCAGGTAATCCCCCGCAAGCTCCGGTTGTGTGATGCTAAGCTACGGCTGCACCTCAGTTCCAACCCCCCCCACCCGACAAAAAAAAGCTATCGCTCTCAAATACCGTTTCCATCAAACGAGTCGATCGAGCAAAATCAAACGCTAAGTTGCTCTCTTGTATTTCGGAAGTCATGACGTAAATAATTTGTCATTTCTTTTCCCTTTTTTCTTACAAAAGAAGAGTCTTCGCTACTTGTCTGATTTGTTTTTCTGATTCTGCTATAGGCTGCTTTAGAGATTTTAAGGACGACTGTTCTGAGGTCCCCCGGCTCCCTGATCCAAACGTGGTCTTCCCCCCGACCCCTCGTCGTCGCTGCGCCCCCGAGCGCCCCAAAACCCTGGACTTTGTGGCGCGGCCCCGGCCCTCCCCCCGGTTGCGCTGCGACGTGTTCTGGGCAGACCCGCGGCCCCGGGGCAACGGGATGACCCTGGGCAACGGCGAATCCCCGGCCCACACCTCCAGCACCGAGACCCCTCCCACGGTGGAGTTCGGCAGAGACCCCGTGCTCCTCCCCACCCCCATGGAGGTACCGACACCTCACTCCCCCCGCCAGAACCAGAACCTGTTGGATCAGCTGGACGAAGGACAATGTCGGGACGGAACCGTCCCGCTCTGCAGACCCGAGATCAGCCTTCCCAAAGACTCGCCGTACCACTACCGAGCCGGGTACTGGTCCTAACTCGGTCCGAAACCCTTTGCGGGCGGAGCTTCAGGTGGGCACCCTCCCCGCCGCAACTACTAGCCTTTGAATATTTGGAGGTCTGGGTCCGTCAGTACCGTGTTTTTAGCTTTAACCAGTACTCGATGGGAGCGGTTGTCCTTCATCACCTGCGGCGTCATCACCGAAATCACAGGAAGGCTTTTCCTTTACCTCGCCGGCGTTTCCTTCCACGATGGTTTGTGTCGGAAGCCGGCAAATCGGTGAAGCCGAGCTGCTAAACTAGCGATTCCTAGCAGTTGGAATACAATTCGACGCAATTGATTTATTTATTTCCAAGAGGGATGATTTGGTGGTTTTATTGCACTGCGAAAAAAAAAAAAAAACAAGTCTCGCCAAGTCCAGCCGTCCAATTCCTGTTGATTTTCTCTTTTTTATAAAATTGTCACGACACAGAATCTCTAACCTTTTTTCTGTTAATGTCTGAACAACAGCTCACCTTATCTTATTTTCCTACACGGCGTATTTCTCCCGAAATACTGCTTCATCGACGCTACGAGCGCAATGATCTATTTATTTACTTATTTCTATTTCACCCAGGCGTTTCATGAGCAGCAACGCCAAACTGTGACATTTCAGGCTGAAGGTATTTTCTCTCTCTCTCGAAGATTTGAGTGTAAAGGGTTTCACTTGCACTGTCTCAAGATCTTGCCAAGTATATTTATCTTATTTCTTATTCTGGAAATCTGATTACTTGTCATTTAAGAACTGAAGAGCAACATCTTCCCAGGTGACGTTGTGTTTGGCCTCTTAAAAGCTGGGGCTGGAAGTCAGGACAAAGGCATCGGCGAAAGGCAGCGTTTGGTTCATTTCGTGGGGTTTATTTTGGCCGTTTTATCTCACTTAGTCATCTACCTCCTCGAAAGTTGGCCTCAGCGAATAATCGACGTCACGGCGAGTTAACAGGCAGGGACATCAAGCCAGGTTGGCTCATCATGCTACGTTTAAGAGACGTTAGCATTGTAAGATGCAGCTCACGCGGCTGCTCGGTCTCTGATAAACTATCGGAATTCTGTGTTTTCTCTGAAATTCTCATGGAAATACCAGTGACGCAGCGCATAGGGCTTTCTTTCTCCTTCTTCTTAGCGTAGCTAGCTGCCCCACAGCTAATCAGTGGGAGAAGCCATTAGCTCAGTTAGCCTAGCGTGCTACACCACGGGGCCCCGGCCCGACAACCGGATCACTCCTTGTTGTCGCTTTTTAGGTCAAATAATCCGCCAAAGCAAGCCGGCTCGACTCGTTCCATTTCTTTCCCATCATCTTTTGTTTTTTTCTAGATGACTTTTGATATTTTCCCAGTCAGTAATCAGACATAAATATACTTGGGAGACCTCGTCTTTCCCACGTTACGACCGCACGTTTCGTCGGACGACAGAACACACAACCACACAGCTTTTACCAGACCTGAGTTCAAGCCTGAGTTGAAGATTGTGCATTTAATGAAGTGTACTTTTGGAAAGCGCCATGATTGTAAATCTTCATGTTGTGTTTGATTTTTTTTCTACAAAAAAAAAAAAAAAAAAGTCGACACTCCGTCGCCGGTGTCCGTCCG
The DNA here is from genome assembly GCA_901007705.1 of Fistularia tabacaria. Classification (NCBI taxonomy): domain Eukaryota; kingdom Metazoa; phylum Chordata; class Actinopteri; order Syngnathiformes; family Fistulariidae; genus Fistularia; species Fistularia tabacaria. The sequence goes on along the minus strand of CAAKHD010002989.1, from coordinate 12,930 downwards.
CGAGACGGACCGGCGTCGGGCTTGTCACGTCCCGTCACCTCTGCGGAAAGGGACGCCCTTGTAAAGTGCGAGCACTTCTTTCTGTTAAACACAGTCGACCGTCGTGAATCCTTGCGTGTACCATAACGTCCAACTTAGGGCTGGGCAATGTATTGATTATATACTGAATATTCGCCGTAATACTGCATCCCAGGCGTTTTTATGCTTTGATTTTTTATGAATATTGTGATACATAATCACAAGTCGGTTGGAAAACAGTCGAAGTCATCAGAAATGGGGCGGTGTGGTGGCGCGATGGTCAGCTGTTAGCTTAGCTCAAGGTCCCTGGTTCCATCCTGACGGTCGTCCCGTCTGCACGGGTTTCTCCCGCAATCCAAAAACATGCGGCAGGTTCTTTGGAGATCCAACATTGGCCGGAGGTGGGAATGGTGACCAGGACAGGGCGAACCGCTGCAGGATGAGCGGCGCGGATCATGAATGAATTTACTAAATTACATTGACAAGCAATTATCGTTCGGTAAAATGCATGTTAATTGCAGAATTCTTTTATTTTAAACTTAAATTCATTCGAAACATCTACATTTATTTTTTTAAATGGGCAAGTATTGTTTGACAGATTGCATTTAAATATATAAAATTATGATTAAACTTCAATTCATTCAAAACATCTACTTTTTTTTTAATTGGCAAGTATTATATAAAAAATTGCATTGAAATAAATACAATTGTAATTAAACGTAGTTGTTCGAAACCATCTACATTTATTTTTAAAAATTGGCAAGTATTATATAAAAATTTGCATTGAAATAAATACAATTGTAATTAAACGTAGTTGTTCGAAACCATCTACATTTATTTTTTAAAATTGGCAAGTATTATATAAAAATTTGCATTGAAATAAATACAATTGTAATTAAACGTAGTTGCTCGAAACCATCTACATTTATTTTTTAAAATTGGCAAGTATTATATAAAAAATTGCATTGAAATAAATACAATTGTGATTGAAGTCATTCGAAACCCTCTACATTTATTTTTTTAAATTGGCAAGTATTATATAAAAAATTGCATTGAAATAAATACAATTGTGATTGAAGTCATTCGAAACCCTCTACATTTATTTTTTTAAATTGGCAAGTATTGTATAAAAACGGCCTTGAAATTTGTAAAATTGTGATTAAAATTAGCTTAAACTGGAAAAAAGGGATGTAATGTCTGCAAATGTAAAGACCAGGAAAGTATCAAAACTAAAGAAAAGAAATATAATAAGGTCTAATTATGGTTTCTAACGTTTAAGTGCTTGCAAACAGCTTCTTCCTTCTAAATTGTCAACAATTATGTCGTGCATTCAAACCCTGCAGTTTCCTAGTGTTTACGCTTGATTGCATTCCCGCACCAATGACGTAAGGTTTCCGTGCCATCGGCTAATCGGTCCATCGGGAGCTTGGGGGTTTCAGTGTCTCGCCCCAGGATACTTCCACATGCAGACAGGAGGAGCCGGGAATCGAACCGACAACCTTCGGGTTGCAGGGACTGAGCCGCCGCCGCCGCCGTCTAAAATAAAAGATTCGGGAAACACCTATGCCGATTTTGGCCAATTTGTCAGGCGTGGATCGGACGCATACGCGCAACTTCACGATAAAGCGTAAAAAAAATGTTTGTTTTCCCATTTTTCGATGTCGCTCAGCCCTCGTCCGAGTTTTCCCTAAATGTCTTTCACCGCGCTGGGTTTAAATTGGGAAGGAAAAAAAAGGGAACTTTGCATTGAAAAGTCTACTGAACGTTGAGGGATGTTTTGGATTCTGTGAGCGAGATGAGGTGACGCCCTGGTGGCATGACCGAGTTCACTCCACCTCATTTATAGTTATTTGTTCATTTCACTTATGAATATATTTTTCTAAATGATTGCATTTGCCTTGATTTTTGAAGTTCTTCACTGCAGTTCTATATTTTTATTTATCTTATTTTTTGAGCCTGATGCGGCTCCTGAGAAAATGCATTCATTCACTTTTATCCATGTATGTATCCAGCACGAGAGGCTTCTTACTGTCCGTCAAAGTTTGCATGGCACGTCTTGTTTTATTTATTACATAATTTTTTTCAGAACCCTAATTCATATCCGCAGTTTTGCCATTGAGCAGCAACGTAATGTCAGTACGTCCACTGATTTACAAATGTTTTAGGATTCTAAAAAAAAAAAAAGGAACATTGGACAGAACTTTGGCAGTATTTTGAAATTTAAACAGTGATTATTTGTTTATTGTAAAAATTATGTCGGGTATGTGTTTTAATTCATACATACTGAAATAGGGTATAAAAAACAATGAGGACGAGAATGTAATTTCAACAATATTTAACAAATTGGTAAAAAAAAAAAGATACATATATATGTATGTATTGACTGCAGCTTTTGGAGAAAACAAAAAAAGCCAGGAATGAAAGGAGATTCAACCGCAGTTCCATTCATTTTGTTTCCACAGTTTTTGTGTTCGATAACGGTGTCTTGTTGATTGTGTTGACTTTCAGCCTGACCCAGGTTGCACTTCACAGGGCTGGGGAGAGATGAAAAATCCTCTGATTGTAAAAAAAAAAAAAAAAAAAGCGAGGAAACAAAACTGACGCATTCACAAACCATTTTGAATGATATCATTTCCCGACCCCGGTCTTGATGCCTGTTCCTCCGAGTTTGTCCTCAAATGCCAAGTGGCCTCCAGAGGTTTGATCTCTCCAAGTGTGAACCTGCTGTTTATGCAAATGTGACCGCTTTCTCTCCGAGGCTGCAAGACGTTGGAAAGACACAGTATTTCAAAGAAAGGGTGCCAAGGTGAAGGTGTAGCCGATGTGTCGCTATGTGTCTGAGACGTTACCACGAATAAGCTGAGCTTCCCGTCGTCGATGGACTTTGTTTCAGACTGGAAATCAAACTGTCACTGAATGACTTGTATTTGCACTGGAACACGAGTAAAATGGTAGGAAACGATGGAAGCGGCTGGCCTGTTTATTTTCCATCCGCGTGTGATTTCTTTTTAAATTCGCATTTGTGGGACTTCCTTGTATTTATTTTTTTTAATCTTACAGTCTGAATACAGGAAGTTTGAAATGAGAATCGTATTCTTGAGGGGAAAAAAAAAAAAAAAAAAAAAACGAGAATCCCAGGAATCTTCTCACCTTTGTCGTCCCTCTGAATCCTGAGACTGCAATCAAATATGTCCGTATTTAACCCCGAACAAAACTCGCTTTACCTTTCAATTCAAATTTCACCATTCTAAATTGACGGCTTAAAAACGGATTTAAAAGAAAAATCTTGTGTTAATCAACAGGTACAGATTTCTCCAAATGTTTATATGCAAACACACACACACACACGTGTCATTTCATTGAATTCAGGAGAATCACCTCATTCCCGTAAGGACAATCAAAGCGGAAACGCAGCTTCCCGTGAAGCCGTCTTGGAGGCTCGTCGCAGCCTCGTTCGGCCCCCGTGGGCCCCGGCCACGGCCACGTCTCCGGCCCACGCCTGTCCCGTGTTGCCCTGATTCCTTTCACCAGTTTGGACCCCTTTTAAAAGAGCCCCTTTGAGCAGGCCTGAGTTGTCTGGTGTCGTCGATGACAGGCCTCTTTTGATTCCTTTGGGTGTCCCAGTGTTTTGGACGGCGGTTCAGTCGTTTCGAGTGTCAGGCTACCGTTTGCCGTTCAATGCACAAGGGGTTGTCTTTGTTGGATCTCCAAAACGCGTTAAGCATGACCTTCTGGAGGTCTGTAACAGAAGACCAGACTGCCAACCGCAACGGAGGGGGGCTTTGCTTCCGACCCGGACCCTATGGCTGAACTTGGCAGTGCACTTCTGCGGTGTTGCCACAATGAGCCCAGTAAGTAAGTAAAGCCCTTGCCATATTCAGGATCAGCCTCTGCTCGCAATGGATTTTTCCTGCGGTGTTCACTGGCGATTGAGATGTAGCGCTCAAAGTTCCCGACTGAACGATGTCGTCGTCGTCCTCCAGACGCAGCCATTTCCAGCCTGACCGCTATCGTTGATGGAAGGGGCAAGAATGAAAGCCGTTAAGAGCTGGCAGAGAGCAGCTTTAGCCTCTGGCTGAGGAGGGACAGGTGATGGGGAAAGATCTAACCTCAACAGCTGCTGGGGGGGGGGGGGGGGGGGGGGGGAAGGTGCTCCAACCCGGACGCGCGTGGGATG
>CAAKHD010002988.1:49760-71614 GCA_901007705.1 Fistularia tabacaria | reverse complement strand
AGCCAGACCACCCCCACCCCATCCCGACCATCCCCCTGTGTACTGTCATAGACACTCACCCCCCCAACCATCGCCTCAGCCTAACCTCCAACCAGGTGCAGAAGGAGTTCTCCAGGTTGAGGCAGAGCAAAGCCAGTGGGCCAGACAACATCAGCCCAAAGGTCCTCAAGGTGTGTGCTAGGCAGCTTGCAGGAGTCTTCCAGCACCTCTTCAACCTCTCTCTGAGGTTGCTGAAGGTGCCTGACCATTGGAAGACCTCCTGCATAGTCCCGGTACCTAAGAAAGGATGTCCAAGTGCTCTCAATGACTTCAGGCCAGTGGCTCTAATGTCACATGTCATGAAGTCATTCGAGAGGCTCATACTCCGGCACCTGAAGGAATGGCTGTCTGCCTCCCTGGACCCTCTGCAGTTTGCGTTCAGGCCTTGTCCCATCTGGAGGGTGCAGGAAGCACTGTGCAAGTCACCATCTTTGACTTCTCCAGTGCCTTCAACAGTGTGCGGCCCTCCCTTCTCAAGGACAAGCTACTGAATGCGCAACTCCACCCCGACATCACTGCCTGGATCCTGGACTACCTCACAGGACGGCCGCAGTCTGTCAGGGTGGACAGCTGTGATTCTGAGGCTGTGATGTGCAGCACAGGCATGCCCCAAGGTACGATCCTGTCCCCATTCCTCTTCACTCTCTTCACCTCCAACTTCCGACACAGGTCCAGTTCCTGCCGCCTCCAGAAGTTCTCTGACGACTCTTCCATTGTTGGATGCATCACAAACAAGGAGGAGGAGGAGTACAGAGAGCTGATTGCGAGATTTGTTGATTGGAGCAACCAAAATCACCTCCTACTCAAGATCTCCAATACAAAGGAGGTGGTAGTGGACTTTAGGAGGAATAGTAGAAGATATCAACCAATCACCATACTGGGTGAAGAGGTGGAGATTGTGGACTCCTATAAGTACCTTGGGGTCCATATTAATAATAAACTGGTGTACAGTGTCTGCAGCGGGCTCCTCAAGACCTTCTGCCAGTCTATGGTAGCCAATGCACTCTTCTTTGCTATAGTGTGCTGGTGGGGCGGTGCCAGGACTGATGAGATCAAAAGGCTCAACAAGCTTGTGAGGACAGCTCGCTCGGTGGTGGGACTAAACCACCTTGAATCGGTGGCTGTGCGGAAGTGAAGGACAGACTGGGAGCTATCCTGGACAATCCTTCCCACCCCCTGCACGACAAGCTGTGGCTGATGTGCAGCTCGTTCAGCCAGCGGCTAATCCCACCCCGGTGCAGGACCGAACGCTTCAGGTGCTCCTTTGTGCCCACGGCCATCAGACTGTATAACAGCAGTCTGGACGGGACACAGCCCTGACTGCCTGGGGGTATCTGTGCGACCACCACCCCATCACTCCGTCACCCACTCACACGTGTGGTGCCCATAACGACCACGGGTCACTTTGGTTCACTTACTCTATATATTCTTGCTTGTGTTTGCTATCTATGTCTGTATGTGTATGTATATATGTGTATGTGTATATTGTGTATGTTGTGTATATTGTGTATATATGTGTGTATATATTATATTATATGTAGGTATCGGTCTGTGTATGTATATACAGTATGTTGTATATGTGTGTGGGCATGTATGCATTTATATATGTGTGTATATGTCTTTCCTAACTGTTTTTTTTTTTTTTTTTTTTTTTCTTTTCTATTGTTGCTGCTGCAACTGATGCCATGACTAGACTAAACTCAAATTTCAATTTCTAGTGCTTGACAGTTTCAGTATTTTAGCTTTTCCAACAAGGGTAAAATTCGTGAGATAAGGGAGATGCAGCTGCAGGACCACTGCTGTGGTGTCAGTCATTGTGACAGCAGGTTTTTCCTCTCAGAGCGACAGCTTCACAAACTATTTTAGCTAAAGGGATGAGGCGCTCCTTTGTGCCCACGGCCATCAGACTGTATAACAGCAGTCTGGTCGGGACACAGCCCTGACTCCCTGGGGGGCATCTGTGCGACCGTCACCCCATTACTCACTCACCCACTCACACGTGTGGTTTCCCCAATATTACTGGTTCCCTTACTGGTCACCTACCAATTTTTTCTTGTTTGTGTTTGTTATTTATCTATATATGTGTATGTGTATGTGTATATGTGTATGTGTAGGTATGGGTATGTGCATGTATATATGTATGTATATAGGTGTATGGGCATGTATGGTGATATATGTGTATATATATGTGTTTGTATATATATGTGTGTATATATATATGTAGGTATGGGCATGTGTATGTATATATGTATGTATATGTGTGTATGTATGGTGATATATGTGTATGTATATATGTGTGAATATATATGGCTGCACATGTACATAGTCTTTCTTTTCTAACTGTTTTTTTTTGCTGTTTTTTTTATATTGTTGTGCTGCTGCAACACACGAATTTTGATTTCAATTCATCTTCACCATTGCCACCAAAAAAAACCCTAATGCTGAAAGCACATTTATTAAATGGTTATTAATTCTGTTAGACATGAAGTTTGTATTGGCATGGATTTATGATGACTTAATTTGGAAGCATATATATATATTTATTTAGCAATTAAACAGACATGCAGCCCTTTTCCTTTTGGCTGCTCCCTTCTGGGGGAAAGCCACAGTGAATCAACTGCGTCATTCTAACCCTATTCCCTCTTCTATGCATCTTCTCTCGTGCCACTAACCTCATGTCCTATTTCACAACACCAATAAACCTCCTTATACACTTGGGATATATTGAAACACAATTCATTAAGTTAATTTTGAATGAAGCCAAAAAAAAATACTGTAACAGCCTCTGCATATTATGTAATTCCCTGTAACATGATACTGCGTACAGTCCTCTTGGCACTTGGAAAAGATTCCTCTGATAGGGTTAGGGTTGAGTGAAGTGAACCCACTTCAGTTCAGCATCCATACATCTCCCTTCCTTGACAGTTTTCTGTGTTGCTATTCCCCAAAGCTCTTTACGTGTTCGTCAAGGTTTTTTTCTGCTACGAGGTTATGATATCCAGCTTCGATTGCAACAAGAAATAGGTTCCGCTGTTTTGCACTTTCTTCAAAAAATCAGGACCAAATCAAACAAAAGATGTTGCCAAAACAAGAGAAAATATTTGCAACAATAAGTTTACACCAGTAAGTTTTGAAGCAATAACAGTAAAAATAGCTTACTATAATCATTGTGCTAACCCGTTTTTATCATTTGAGATACTTTTTTAGTATTTCTGAGTAATTCTATCAATTTAAAAAAGCCGATGATATAGCCAATTTCTAATAAATTACTTTATGCCACTTTTCTCATGATTTTGCGTACATATATATATAAAAAACATTTTAGTTTGCTTAGTAACTAGACAATTTTGGTAAATGAATTGTGATTTGGTTTAGTTCGATTATCTTTTGTTACAATTATAGCCAACCATCCACTACAACTGTTGATAAAAAGTTAATGTGGTTCACAAATTATTCACTTAAATGAAAAGCCAAAAAATTGTAGACAGAATCAAGCCAGATGTTTGAATAAGGGGAGAAGAAGGTTGGGTGTTTGTGGATGGTAAAATACTATAAGAGCTGCGCAATTTGGATCATAGGGGCACATGGAGTGTCAGTGAATTCACATCTTGGTCTAATTGACTTTCCCTAGTGAGCTGGAGCTGGTTGCTGCTTAGCTGATGAAATCCGCTGAAAACCGCTTGGACGACTTTTTTTTTTTCTTTATCAATTTGTAGAAAACGGCTAAAACATTTACTCTCCACATCAAAGTGGCCTGTGGGAAGATACATTTTATTTGATTATCTTTTCCAGTCTCTCAGTGTGAGCCTAATAATTGATGATCAGAGGTTTGGGACCACACACACAAGAACACACACATGCATGTATACTTATGTATTATATATATCCATCCCTTATCTGGAGCTTAGCCCACTTAGGGTCACGGGGGTGACTGGAGCATATCCCAGCTGCCATCGGTTGACAGGCAGGGTACACCCTGGACTGGTTGCCAATCAATCGCCATTGACCGCCACAACCATTCACTCTCTCATTCCCACAACTGGGCAATTTCCCCAGTTGTTCCGATTAACCTGCTGCATGGTTTTGTCCTGGCCGTGGAACAGTGGACCAACTCTTCACCGTCAGCAGGGTCCTTGAGGGTGCATGGGAGTTTACACAACCAGTCCACGTGTGTTCTGTTGACTTGGAGAAAGCATTCGACCATGTCCCTCAAGGAGTTCGGTGGGGGGTTCTCGGAGAGTATGGAGTACTGGATCCCTATACGGACCATTTCGTCCCTGTATGATCAATGTCAGAGCCTGATCTGCATTGCTGGAAGTAAGTCGGATGGCAGCACCAGTCTACTGGTCCTGTGGTCACGAGCAGTGGGCAATGACTGAGAGAACCAGATAACAAGCCGACCAAATGAATTTTCTCTGCAGGGTGTTCGGGCTCTCCCTTAGAAAAAACGGTTAGGAGCTTGGTCATCCGTGAGGTGCTCAGAGTAGAGCCACTGTTCCACCGCATAGAGAGGAGGCAGATTTGGTGGCTCGGGCATCTGGTTAAGAAGCTTCCTGGACGCCTCCCTAGTGAGGTTCTGTGAACGTCCCACTGGGAGGAGGCCCTGGGGAAGACCCACGACACTCTTAAGGGACTGTCTCTTGACTGACCAGGGAACACCTTGGGATTTACCCGGTAGAGCTTGACCAAGTGCCAGGGGAGCTCTGAAGCCCCCTCGACCTGACCCCGGATAAGTGGTAGAAAATGGATGGAGGGAGTATAGTGAAAATGACTTATCCTTTTTTTTACATAGCGGCAAACATTTCAGGGTGTCCATGTTGACCCCTGCACTTCAATGAAACATCCCACAATGGCCCCCTCCCAGCATCTGAAGTGGGTATGGCGCTATTGCAGGTGCTGGCCTGGTCTTCCGGTTTATCTTCTCTATTTTGTCATGATGATGGCTGGATGTGTGTCTGCATAGCATACCTGATGACATTGCCCCAGAAACCAGCACAGAAACCAGGGAAGATGACAAATTGTTGAGGGCAGTGTGTTTTCATTAACAATGTCCTGCTGCTAAATCTCAAGTCCAAAAATTTCACAGGTTTTAATGTTTTTTTAAGTAATCAAGCCTAAAGGAGTAGATTATTAATGTCTAATTGGTTGTTTCTTGAACTCAATATTAACTGAAACTATGCAAGTTTGTTATGTGGCAACAATGCGTTCAAAGTGATTAAATAAACTTAGATTCTAGTGCAATGTCGAAAGCGTGAAAACAGAAACAAGAGTACACAGAACAGAGGAGATGTACATCTTTTTTTTTTAAATCTAGCAGGTCCTGTCCTCACTGAAAACAGAACATCCAATAAGGCTAGCAGACCTATCTTTAGTTCTTTTCAAAATTTTGGAGATATCTTTTGTGGTTGGCTGGTTGGCTTTTCTGGTAGTCCAAATAGTTGGCCTGTGAGAAATGGTGGATTTCCCCAGGGATGCATAGATGTTAAAGAAGTGTGAGTAACGGAGTAATGTAAACTTTTTTGAATCCCCACATCATGGGACAACAAGCATGCTCTTTTCTGAAATCTCAGTTCAGATATCTATTTATCTATGTTTCTGTCAAACATTAGGTTCATGCAGCTACTCAGATGTACCTACTTTTATGTTTGAAACACTCAAAACTGGATTTCTTGCTACAGATATATCACTCTCAGCTGTAGTAGTTTGTCACTTGTGGATGCTTGTTGTGAGATGATATTGTCCTCCCTGATTGTGTCATGAACATTATGATGCTTATATATGTGTGTGTGTGTGTGTGTGTGTGTGTGTGTGTGTGTGTGTGTGTGTGTGTGTGTGTGTGTGTCTATTTAGGCCTGCTGAGATTGTGATTGTGGTTGTAGTCATGATAGGATATGGGTATCCCTGCCGTCAACATCAGGACAACTGATCATGTCATCTGAGACTTTCAGCAATGTTTCCATGCACTTTGCACAGCACTGTCTGAGTCACTTCTGCCACAAAGCCATATCATTGGCTCTGACATAAAAAGTTGGATTCCATCCGGTCATTAGATTGAAAAGGTTTTAACTTTTTCATGACCATCCTAGGCGTATTCTGTATAAATCCTGGCTTGGGATGCAACTTTATGAGATTTGCAAATGATCTGGTTGTGTCAAAGGAATTTATTTAATGTCCTCCTTGAATGTCCAATGTGAAATTGCAAATATTAATTTCCTGGAAGTGTCTGACACACTTTGACAAAACTCAATTACCCTATCATCAATTCTAGTCCTAATCTATAACCCAAACCTTAAACTTTCTTTACACCTAACTCTAAAACTTCAAAAACCCAAACCATCACTTACTTACAACTCTTGCCATAACTGAAACCCCAGGTAAGACCCCAACCCTAACCATCAACCATATCTCCAAACCCTTTCCCCAAAAAAATAACAGTAATCCTAATCTCTGATCCATCTCACTTTAAATCTTATCACTGATTCAAAACTCTAAAGTTGAGTAACCCTAATCCCACTTTACCAAATGGGTCAAAGAAGAGAGATGCCCTTTATTCGCTATGTTAGATATTTTTTTAACATGAAACAGGGACACGAGTGACATTTCCCAAAGTCCTTCTCCCCCCCCTTTCAAGGGTGATGAGGTTGTTTTTTGTTGGTGTGTGTGTGGGGGGGAGTCAAGCATATGTGCATTGAAATGCATTCTCACTTTCATTTACCCTCTCTCTAGTGACATAGGGTTTTTTGGGGAGAATGTATCATTAGAGAATTAGCAAAAACAATTAAAGTTATATTTTTTGTTCCTCAGTCTTACTTTTATCTTGTTCCTGGATCCTGGATCCCGAACCCCAAACGGCCAAAATAACTTCCAAGGCATAAAGAAGTCGAGCTTTGGGGTAAAATTCCAAATGTATCTTTAACAGTTGCTTCTGCTACTTCACTTTGTCCATTGCGGTCACCATGACTACAGAATACACACATGACATAACATTACATAACTTTTCCTTTCAGGTGGTGGGATAGTGCCTCCCGCGGTGAGGAAGACTGACAAATGTCAGCAGTTTATCTTCTTAATTCTCATCCTTCTTTCCACTTTCTTTCAAACTGGCAGGAATTCCCACAGTAGTCTTTCCATTAAAAAAAAACAGAATACTTCCTTCTTTCCCTCTCTGCTGTTCCTTCCTCCAGGCCAGCTTTCCTTTACTGTTTCCATTGCATAACTGTGGAAGCTCCCCGTTGGTCTTGCTCTCCTGGCCAAAAGCTTCGAGGGCTCAGAAAGTCCCAGTGTTATTATGACTTCAACTTTCCACTGGAAGTGTTTCCTCACTCAGGGTCTTATTGACTGTTGATGATGTCAAGGACCTCCTCCAACTGTAATATCAAAGCTTTGCCTCTCTCCACATTAGTCAACTCCCTCCAGTAACCTCAAATAAAGCCCCAAGTCACCAAAATATATTGCCAGTGTCTGCAAAGGTTGAAATTACTTTAGGCCCTTGAAAGTTAATACAACCCCCCCTACAGCCACCTTTCACAAGCTCCAATGCCTTAAACTTTGGTAGCCCTTTTCAAAAATGCTTGATTGTGAATGCTTCCTTTAAAAAAATCTGATTAGCAAATAATATTTACTTGATTTTCAATGTTTTGAGACAATTTGAACTTAAAGGTTATTTTAGTACTCTATGAATATCTATATCAAAATGTGTTGACTCCCTTTGGAATACTTGCATTGGTATTAGTAATTACTCCCAAATTCTTGGCAGTTTCTCATATTTGTGCAAGAAGTGGCATTTTGTGGTATAACTGAGCACAGTGAAGTGTTATAACTACTAATGTCCATCCATCCATTGTCTGCCGCTTATCCTGCACTCAGAGTCTTGGGGAATGCTGGAGTCTATCCCAGCTGTCATCGGACGCGAGTCAATCGCAGGGCCACATATACAGACAACATTCACTCACTCACTCATTCGGGGCAATTTTCCCAATTTTTTCCTGTTAACCTGCTGCATGTTTTAGGAGTGTGGGAGTAAACTGGAGTACCCGGAGGAAACCCACGCCACCCAACTACTAATGTTTTAGCTGTCATACAAGTGGTTTTAGATTCAAGGAGAGGAAGGGCAGAAACAACTCCAATGTGAGGAATAATTGAGTGACGTGTGCAGACGTGCCAAAGTAGTCGCAAGGAGTCCTTACATGTAGTTACTGACCAGCAGCCCTTGTTGTGATGAGAAAAGCCAAGAGGAAAAAAATATTTCAGTGCAGCCGCTGATGCAATGAGCAGCTGGCATCCATGTGCCTGTTGCTGCCAGAGCTGCACGGTGGTTGGTGAGATGGAGACGTGCCCACCATACTTCAACAGCATACGTCATGTGCTGCTGCAGATTCAAAACAGGTCCAGTCCTTTGGTACTTTCCACTTATTGTGGGGTAAAACACACATTGGGACAGATTTGCCTGAGAGATACACAATTTCTTTCAAGGAAGGGAGTTGTTGTTCTAGAGGTAATACACTTAAATTACGCTTACACTTAAATTACGTTTAACATCAAACAGTTTGTGTAGGGAGTGATATTATTTTAATGAAGTCCCCTTCTCAGAGTCACCCAAACCCAAATCTTAACACATTTAATATTTGTTTTGTTTTTTGGCCGGAATGTGTGTTTACCTTGAATCATCAGTTTCTTAAATATGTAGAAATGCCTTGGCAGATGCAGGAAATAAAAAGGCAGTCATCTGGAGAATAGAAAAATTCAAAGTGACCAATGATGAAAATTTAATTCTGAGAAAATCTGACACACTGCAGAGAACAAAAATCAAATCAGCAAGATATTACCTAAAAAGTTACAAAATCAAGCCAGTCGGGGAGAGATTTTCCCAAATAAACTACTTTCATATGGCTGAAAATTAGAACCAGATCAACTATCAGTTCATGAAACAGAAGAAATGGCCAACACGTCCAGAGACAGACTTTGAAATAAGAAATTCTTGCCAACTATATGTATGTTTTGGCCTTTGTATTGTATTTTTGCCAATCATTATTACTGAATTCAAAATATATTCATCGTAATTCAGTTGCTGGATTTTGGCGCCATTCTTGAACTATTTTTTGCAGGCTTGTATTTGGACGACTTGCCTATTTTTCTTGCTTAGAGAAAATCAACTTTGGGGAGAAAATGTTGACCATTGCAACTTAGAAAATCAAAATCACTCATCTGTCCATGGTCAAAAAAATTTGGCAGACTGTTGTATACCCTCACAAATAGGAGAGGAATATTTTCATTCTTTTTTAAAAACACTTGGGATAACTGAACTGTTGTGTTTCGTTAGGTCTGATTCTTTAATGAAGTGTATTCCTATTGGCATAATTTACTTGATGTAATTCCGCACAATTTCTCTTTAAATGACCCATTTAATTTGAATGTCTCTTGACTGTTTTTTTTTCTTCTTCAGAGGGTAAAAGACTTATCATTTTGTTTAATTGGATGTGATTCCTCTAATAAGATGTACTTTCGTCAATCTCTTTCATTGACTTAGTTTTTTTATATTTATTACTCAGTTGTTACCACTGTTGCTGAGCTTGCGTTTCTTGATCCAAAAAATGACAGTTTTTGTGTCGAAGCAGGAGCAGCGGTCAGTAATCTGGACTTACAGATCAAAGGTTAAACAAATTGAATCCAGTGGTGGCTCCATAGCCTTTTAGTTCGGAGGCCATACATTTTCCTCATGCCTTCATGGGTTCCCTATGGGTTCTCCAGTCTTTTCTTAAATACCAAAAAATGATGTAGGCAGAATGGTGGTTTGTCTACGCTGTTGACCACTGCAACCACTCCAGGTTAAACCTTGCCTTTTGCCTTTGGCATCTGTGATTGTGCCCACTTCCCCAATCAGCGGGATAATGTATACAAACAATGGACATATTTTTTTGTGTTGTTTTTTGTTATTCTAAGTATAGGTGCCCAAAACAATACTTTCTAAGGGTACTGTTGATGAACAGAAATTTCTGTGTGTGTGTGTTCGTGTGGGTCTGGACGTGTCTATATGCTGGGCAGCAGGAGACAACCCGAGCAAATTTTACTTTCCCTTCCAAGCCGCAGCTTCAGTGACCTAAAACTAGAGGGAGCTGGAGGAACAGAAACATGCTTACTCACCATGGGTGAAGTTGAAGTTGCTATCGGAGAGACTAGCTGCTGATACTCAACCCATGGACTTTTTAATTAAAACTGAATAATAGTCTCCTTCCATGTCTCGACGGTTGGAATAACTTCCGACCCCTGTGAGCCCAGAGGATAATGTCGATAATAAAGGGTATCTCCATCTTAAAGTGTACCAAAATGTTTTATGTCAAAAAAAAAAAAATCTAAATTATGTTTTTTGTGTGTGTGACTCACTTCTAAGATTTTCTCTCGGGGTTGCAGACATCCCACGCTGCTCCATTCACTTGCTCAACAGTCTACCACATTCAGAAAGATGAAAACCTAAATAAATCGTAGTCACTTTTGCAAGTTAGGTTTCCTGCCCCTCATTAGCCATCTCCTCTCCGCTCGGCACCATTTCAACCAATAATTTCAATAATCAGGTGCGTACATTTAATTCAATATTCATTTTCAAGTTTGTTTCCTGAAGCTCTTGTAACTTCCCCCTTACGTTCCTTGACAACGCCTTGTCAGTCGCACTGGGCTGATCACTTTTTGGTTATGCTTTGATAAGCTCCATTTTTGTAATTGTGCTTTACTGGTATGTATGTATGTATGTATGTATGTATGTATGTATGTATGTATGTATGTATGTATGTATGTATGTATGTATGTATGTATGTATGTATGTATGTATACACAAACACACACACACACACGCATATATACATATATATATACATATATATATGTATATATGCGTGTGTGTGAGCATCTCAACGATGCATACAGACAGAATCAAATCCAAGTTTATGCGAAGGGAGATAAAATTCTGTGAGACGATTTTATTTTCTACCACGCGTCGTGAACGCAGCAGCCGTCCGAGCTCCGCGAGGCTCTCCGCAGAGCAGCGGAGGGGGGGTGGGGATGCGGAACTGTTCCTGGAAGAGCACTGCCTGCAGAGTCACTCACATTCCTGGCTAGGATTCAGTGACTGGGCCAGACACACAAACACACAGGGAGGGGGCGGGAGAGAGAGAGAAAGAGAGAGGGAGAGAGAGAGAGACGGAGCGCGGGTGGGAGGGAGAGAGAGAGAGAAAGCTGCCTCAGACTTCTCATCTCCGTACAGTCAGAGTGAACCGCGGGGGCTGACGGAGCGGACAGCCACAGTCCTCGACAGCGGAAAGAGCTGCAAAACACGGGGCGTTTTCCCCCCCTCTCGCTGTCTCTCCCCCTCCCTCTTTTCTCTCCATCGTCTCTCTTTATCGAACACTATCGACCCCACGACTCCGGCTTCTGCTTTTGTTTTCACCGAGACGTCTCTGGGAAACTTTTCGGCTCTCTTTTTTTCCGTGTCTGTGGAGTTTGAGGGGAGGCGACCTCGCCTCCACCTCTATCTTTCGCTCTCTCTCTCTAACCTCTTTCGGACATGGACAGAGAGCAAGTAGTCGCAGGGAGCGACCGGCCGCCGATCACTCACTAGTCGTAGGGGTGGGTGATCGAACCGTAAACTCACTCCATTAATTTTTTTTGTTCTCTCTCTCCTCCCTCTCTCCCTACCTCCATATCGAAAAAAAAATTGGATGTTTAATGAAGCGCCTCGCAATTCCGGCCACTTCTGGGACACCGTGGATTTACCAGGCTCAGAAGCGATTAGATACTCGTGATTCCCGGTCGACGGCGGGAAGGATTTTCGCTTCTGAAGTCGCGGGAAAAACATGGAGACTGTAAGTCGGCAGAGCTTCCAGCCTCACCCGGGACTGCAACAAACTCTCAAGCAGTTTCACCTCAGCTCTATGAGCTCTCTGGGCGGGCCGGCGGCGTTCTCTGCCCGGTGGCAACATGAGCTCCTCTTCAAGAAGGACGGCAAGGAGCCGGAGCCGGTTCTGCAGCATCTGCCGCCGCCAGTGATGCCCGGGCCGCTCTTCATCCCATCGGACCGCTCCACGGAGAGGTGCGAGACCGTGCTGGAGGGCGAGACCATCTCCTGCTTCGTGGTCGGCGGTGAGAAGCGCCTGTGCCTACCGCAGATCCTCAACACGGTGCTGCGGGACTTCACCCTGCAGCAGATCAACTCGGTGTGCGACGAGCTGCACATCTACTGCTCCAGATGCACGGCTGAGCAGCTGGAGATCCTCAAAGTCATGGGGATCTTGCCCTTCTCGGCGCCGTCCTGCGGCCTCATCACCAAGACGGACGCGGAGCGGCTTTGCAACGCCCTGGTGTACGGCGGCGCCTATCCGCCGCGCTGCAAGAAGGAGCTGAGCGGCAGCGCGCTGGAGCTGGAGCTCACCGAGAAGAGCTTCAAGGTGTACCACGAGTGCTTCGGAAAGTGCAAGGGGTTGTTCGTGCCGGAGCTGTACACCAGCCCCAACGCAGCGTGCATCCAGTGCATGGACTGCAGACTCATGTACCCAACGCACAAGTTCGTGGTTCACAGCCACAAGGCGCAAGAGAACAGGACTTGCCACTGGGGCTTTGACTCGGCCAACTGGAGGGCGTACATCCTCCTGGGCCAGGATTACACGGGGAAGGAGGAGAAGAGCCGCCTAGAGCAGGTCCTGGACGACGTCAAGGAGAAATTCGACTTCGCCAACAAGTACAAGAGGAAAGCCTCATCCCGGGTGAGTCTGCTCAGCGGGTGATACGTTCACGGCTCTGTCTTCCGCCTTCGCGCTGAAACAGACTTGGGGTGCCTCATCTGGCGTGGTGTATGTGCGTGTATGTGTGGGGGCTCCCTCTATGACGCCCCGTGTGGAGAAACTTTACTCCCGAATCCCCCCCTGCGATGTTGTCGCAGATACCCCCTCCCCAAACCCCTGGCATCCGCAAACCTGGCAGTAGAATCCCCTGGAAGATGATGATTTGAAGAAATGTATTGAAATATTTTCTTGCAAGATCTTGCAAATTTCTTGCAGGAAATGTTTGTGCTAATTATTAATTTTGTTGTTTTTGAATTATTTAAAATATTCAGGTTTTCTTCTTTCTTTTGTTAATTTAAATTTAGCTGGTTATTTTACAACCTTTTCCCAGCTAATATCTTGATCAATAGTTTTTATCTGTTTGTATTTTATACACTGGATGCAGTTATGTAATATTCTTGACAGTTCTGTCATTTTGTCCTTGACTGTTTGAGAATTTCTCATCAAATATTTGGTTTCTGGTGGATTAAATTTTTTTGTAAAATATTGTTGGCATTCCTTGCCCTTTAACATAGTCGCATGCAAGTTGTTTGGTACTTTATTTGTTAATTTCTGCCAGATTTTTTTCTTTTTGCTCAACTTCTCGCAGTCACCAATCACTTCTAGCCAATTTTTCAGGTTTTTCTCCACTAATTGTGAGTTTGTTTCTTGCTTATTTTGTGGCAAGTTCTTCCTCACTGCTTTGTGAGCTCCAGCTGATTCTAGAGGTGATTAGTGCTTCCTCTCAGTATTTGGTCATCACCAACATGTTGTCACTAATTAGGCCCCCAACACCAGGAACAGTAAAATTCCACTGGTGACTATAAAGCCATTATTTGCCTGTGAGGCACCTTATAGGCTCTTTTATTGACCTTAACTGTAAATACTATCTCATTTACCAACAAATGGCTCAATGGGATCGGTAAACAGCAGTTAAGAGAACATGTTTGCAGTGGCGAAATCTGATTATATAGCATCTCCTTCCCATCCTCCTTTTCCGGTGTGCATGGAGGGTTAGTTGGTCTGCAGCGATTTGGCACATGAAGGGGCTCCGTCCTAACATGCGTGCTATGTTGTCTTCCTGTGGGTTCAAACAGGCCCCCACTAACCCTCCTATTGCTGTGGGTGTTGGCAGGATAAAAGCAGCCTTCATGCTTCTTCTTCATGTGATTTTTGTGATCAGATAAGAAAAACCCGGGCTGTCTTTTTTTTATTTATCTCAATGAAAAATGTGGAAAGGTTCTACCCGAGGCTGTAACTGATTTGTGTCATTAAATCGACTTATGATATTCAGCACATGATGTCAAAATTGTTCGGAAGTCTACTTTCCTTGCTACTTTGACCGTCGCACGTTGTAATTTCATGTTTTAAATACAGACATTTTTATTGGTGTAATTTTCAAGAATTTTTCTTTGCTAAAAAGCTGGTCAGCTGGTTTCCTTTTTTATTTGCATTTTTGGTAAAATATTAGTAAGTTTTTTGGCGATTTTCAGTCTAATTATATGTTACATCAATGCTATGTGTATTTGACTAGCTTCTCTTTTTATTTTTAAGATATTTTTGGAGCTTTCTTTGTCAGTTTCTTCCAAGAATATAGGGATTCACTTGAAATGCTTCAGGTAATATTTTCTTAATTATTAAGCAATTTTAGGCCTGTTTCTATGTTTTGTTGAGCTAATTATCAAGAAGTTACTTTGTTGCTATTTCTCAGGTATTTGGTTGTACTGAGGGGCGATCTTCGCTTAATTTTTTGAGGAATTTTCTGAAATTTGTGTCTTTTGGAACATTTTACATTCATGTTAGAATATAAATGTTGTTAAGGGGGCACTGCAGGGCCACCTAACTGTAATGTGGTATGAGGTGGTGAGTTGGTTTAGACCAGAGTTTACGGAGAGGAGAGAAATGGGGGGAGACTGATAAAAGAATCCCCACCCCCTTGAAAAAAGGCTAGTGGTCCATTTGCATGAACTGTTACACATGAATGGAGTTGATGAAGCAGGGTTTAGAAGTATTGTGGTGGAAACATAATATGATCCCAACAAAGAGGGGCATTCAGAAAACACCAGGCCGCAACCCTCCCCCAGCACCCACCTACCTCAGACCAACACACATGCAGACAAACACAAAAGACAAATGTACACACACGGCACCAAAGTTAGAGGGGGACCTGCCATGATGGCACAGTGGGCACACCTTGAAGACCCCCTGCCCGAAGGGGCCCCCTCTGCTTTTATTAGTGCTGACGGGGCACCCAGTATAAAACCAGAGGCGCCTTTAAGCCTTTGCACTGCTTTTTAATTCAACCCTTTTTCCTTTCAAGAGGGGGTGTCACCCTGGTGCCCCTGCATTTGAGAAAAACGCAGCTAAAGTGCCCTCTTGGAGGGCACCCAGGAGGGGATATGATAGTGCCCACTTGTTTTCAGGTTTTCAGGTCCTGGCCCTCAAACTGAACTAGACCGAGACTCCTGGCCCCCCGCTTTAGTTTGCTGTTTTTTTTTTTTTTTTTATGGTGATTGATTTTTATCATTAGATAATTTCTGTCTGTCTTTTCTTTGTTTTTCTAGCAATTAATGCCATTTTAGCTATTTTTATCTCAGTTAATTTCTTCAAGATTTGCACACATGTTGCCTACTGTCATTATATTCTTGCTTCTATGTAGTTTTTCAGTACTTCTTTTGTAATTTACTGATTTTAACTCTTCACCCCTGCAAAGTTTTGGTCTCGTTCAATTTATATCCCATTTCAATCTCTGAGCCTCTTCTTGAGACACCTCCGCCCAAATCAGGTTCACCACATTGAGACCCGACCTCGGGTTGCTTCCAGCTGACATGTAGCCGGGTCCTTGTTTCTTTTCTGAGCCCTCCGACAGAGTGAGTCACCTCACTTTCCTGTTCGAAGAAGCAGAAATGAGGGGTTGGGGTGGGGGGGACTGGGCGGGAGTTGGGGAATATTGCTAAAGTTGTGGCAGTGGAGCCCCTTTGTCAGCACATTTGCAGGCTCTTTGAACGTGTAGGATGATAGACAGAGCATACACTGCCATCCACCTCATCGCGCTGGTGCTGCCAGCAGAGGAAGTGGCAGCGTTGAATATTAATGAGACTGTTATAACTGTGTTAGCAGCAAGTCTCGCATGCAGACAGACAGGAAGCGATATTGTCGCACTTCCCTCCTCGCAGACACTCTTGTAAGACCTTCCTTGTGTGACACTCGTGTCTACTAAATCTCAGATGGTCCAGAGGATAAAAGCTTCTTTTTTGTATCATGACTGGATTAGTGCAGATGTGTGAATTAAGGGTGAAATCTACGTCAGTGCATACTAAACAATGACTACGGTTCAGCTTTGGATTGTAAAGAAATTGACAAAAAAAATAACAAATTAAAGGGAAAAAATCTTTCTCTGAAAATTTTT
Source organism: Fistularia tabacaria (assembly GCA_901007705.1). Taxonomy (NCBI): domain Eukaryota; kingdom Metazoa; phylum Chordata; class Actinopteri; order Syngnathiformes; family Fistulariidae; genus Fistularia; species Fistularia tabacaria. The sequence continues at coordinate 55,360 of CAAKHD010002988.1, read as the reverse complement.
TTACAAAACTACCTGAAATCTGCTGGAAATGAATGAAGATTTTTCAAGAAACTCAAAAAACTGTAGAAAAAAAACTAATAACCAAATATTTCCACCTCCAGTCATCCAGGCAAATATTGCATTGTCTCATCCAGTTTGTCGCAAGGAAGCGAAATTTTCTTTTCATGCAGCCTCTTTGCGGGCAGTCTAATTAAGATGACATTTCAGATCTGGCGAAACGTTTTAAAGGCCCCGGAGACATGAAGGATGAGACCAGCCAGTGTGGTCATGGAAAATCAAGATGAACCCCATCATCCGGTGATTTACAGTCACACAGATATGAAAGTTATTACAAAAACAGTAGCATCTTGACGAGCGACAAATATTGACGTGGAAGGTGTTTCACGCTGGCCATTTGAAAAACAATTGAAGAAACAAAAAAAAACTCTATTTTTGGTGTTTTCTATTTTTTCTTTTTTAGTTTTTACATTTTTTTTATTTTTAGACAATCCTTGCTTATCGCTGTGTATTTTTGTGTTGAAGGCTATTTTATTCGGAATTTTTAGACATATTACATGAATTTTTCAGGTAATTTCTTGGTTACGCATGTATATTTTCAAAGATAAATGTCACATGATTTTGAAAAGCATAAGTAAAATGATTAACCTTGGAAAAAAGAAATACAGACGTAGACTTAAATTTTAACAGCTAATTTTTGGTACAATATAAAATTGCAATTGCAAGTACTGTATCAGTGGCTAGTCAAAGACTTTAACATTATAATGTTCAAACAAGTGGTTGGGGGTTGTAGTTTATGTCTAAAGCAATGACTACAGACAGCTTAAGTTCTTGAGCAACAGCTCATACTCAGAATCCCGCTGCCTCTGTCTTAAGAGGCTCCTTGTCTCAAGGGGAGGAGATGGTTCAGAGGAAGTGACCCCTACCCCCACCTCCCTCCAAGCTTGTGCCCCTTCTGAGGGGGTCTTGATGCGTGTCCTTCTTCTTATGCGGGACCCAATGTGTTACATCCTGCTGACAGGCAGCACAGCCTCTTATTTCACACGTTGATGCTGGGTATTGACAGCATCTCCACGTCAAATATGACTGAACGCTCCAACCATCCTGATGGTCCATGTTGCTGCAGTGAAGGACTCTCAGGAACCTCCTAGTGGGCTGCACTGCACTGCCAAGGGAGTGAAGGCTCTGCACTTAACAAGGTTGCTATAACATACGTATAAATATTTCATATCATGGGTTTGCAATGATGTGTCAAAATTAGCCAGAAATTAGCCCAGACATGAAAATAATAGTATTGCCATGAAAAGGTAAATGATCAAATAAAGAAAACCCAGTCTACACATTTCGTGTTTAATGTCAGTCGCTTAATGTTCAAGTTTTTCTGTATGGCCCAGCTTTATATTTTTTAAGTGGGTCAGAGATGAACAAAGAATTCCGTGGCCAAGGATGTGACAAAAAATTTGAACATTGGTTTGACCCGAAGCCCCAGTTATACATTCAGAAAAATAGATGTTTTCTCCTCACAAATGAAAAAAACAAAAACAAAAAAAACATCTTTCAATCATCTTGGCTGTAATTGCTCCCAGCCTGAATGGAATGCAAATGGAAGTAAATTAAAACAAGGTTTAATTAGCAGTTAAGTGTGCGCTGAAAGTGTTGCTAATTATTTTCCACATATGTTGCCTTTTTTTCATTATTCACTCCTGTACTGCTTGAATGGCGGTGAGCAGGGGTTATATTTATTTGGCTCTTATGCGTTCGTTCAGAGTTTTATTAAAAAAAAAGTAAAGACTTCGCTCCGAGGCTTCGGCAAAACTTTGAGGAACAATTGTGCTGAAAGATGAAAAGTACACATGAGGGTTTTGTTGTGCCATTAAACATTGACGCTGTTGAAGTCGTAGCAATAGAAAAACGGTGGAATGCGCCATAAGACACACAAGAGTGGAAAAAGCATCACAGGAAATATCGCTTGTTGTGTTGTCTGGAAATTTTTTTCAAAGGCATTGCCGCCAAAGCAGGAGCAGGAAACGAATTAAATGCAGCAATTTTTTTCATGCAGTACGTCTCTCTCCTGCCAGCAGCTATTTATTTCAAAGCCTTTTAAAGTTGTGTGAACAAAAGGGGATTTTCCCACTTGACGCTTGATTGTGCATGAGGGATGAAGGCACCACGACAGATTTTGCGCTGCTGGCTGTTTGTTGGAGGATTCAGACTCAACTGTTGCTTGACTGGCCAACCCTTTGAAACCTCATCAATGCTTATCTTAGTGTTGCCTCGCTTCCTACGTAACCAACATAATTCTGTTATTAGCAATTATTTGCAATAACTTAAAAAGGGCTGATCCAGGGAAAGCAAACTCTGAGCATGAGACTCAGCCTCTGTTATTGATGTTAGTCTCTGACCTACTCTGCTGCATTTGCATTTCGAATGTTCTAAATGTGTAAACCCTCCTTAACCTGTTAATTTTTTTTCACTTCACACTGTTGACATTTTTGTAAACCACTCTGCTCTAAAATGGGAGTATTGTCAGTGTCTTCTCTGATACTGGAATGAGATGACGGGCCAAGCTTCCACTGGACATTGAATGCACCACACCATGTCCATTATTTCTTAACATTTTTAAGGATTTTTTAATCAGTGTAGCATTAGTATGTGGGTAAATCCATATATGACCCCGTGTAAACTGTCTCCTATTATATTGACTTGGATGAGTCAGAAAAGATAGTAGTGGTTTATTTGATGTGTTTTCAAAGTGTCTTATATCATATTAACGTGATATATAACAGATGTGTGTATTATTGGCTAAACCTGTACAATAGACTGGAGTGATGGAAAATCATTAACAAATATGCCCAAAAGAAAAAAAAAAAGTCACCGACACCTTGTAAGACCGAGGAAGGAAATTGCTGTGCAGTGACCTTACAAACATTTAGACATGATCTGAACAGGGAAATTTGTTAATTTGTGCATTGATTCGGTTGAGTGACTGATTTGGCACTAACAACGCGGTAGATATTGGTATTGCTGACTGGCCACAAAATATCATGATGACTTCTTGACATCTGATGAAAATTAGGCAACTGCGTCGTGAGATAAAAATGGGTTTCAGCCTTTGTTACCAACATCTTACCCATGAAAAGAACTTAAAAACTTCATTAATTTACCTGCTTTTGAGGGAGGGCCAGGCTCTATCCAACCAAGTGAAGGTGTAGAAAGTAGTGGCTGCCGTAGCGTCCAGCCATGCATGTGAGCTGCCTGGAATGTGACGCACGCAAACCTGGCAGCACAAGGAGTGGGGACAGACGCGTTAATATTAAGCGCTTCCTCCCGCCAAAGCATGAAAGTAACAAGTGCACTCAGTGCACAGCGGATATCCTTAAGTCTTAAGCGTGTCTCCTTTGAGATTATTGCAGGAGTGGCACGAAACGGAGGAAGAACTTGGTGACCTGCTACAGGTGTTGCGTGAAAAACGAGTTCATCCTCATTCAGATGTTGCAATTTGATGACTGGGCTTAAACAACACGAATGACTCTTTTTGGGTGTGGTGGTGGCGGTGATGTGTCCAGAGGGTATTTAATATTGATGGTTGGTGACTGTAGGCGTCAAGGTCCCTTGTGTTTATTTAATGAGAAGCTCTGAAATATTCATAGGCAGACAAGGCTTTGCAAGGCTACTTATTGCCTGAACCACACAAAATGACCCCTTGCACCCTTTCTAACACTCCTCCAAGCACACTGATTTAGGTAACTATTGTTACAGCCCTTGTAATAATGCTTAGTTAATAAGGAATAAGGCTCTACAAGAGGCCTTATAATGTACTCAGTTATACGAGAAACAATAATCAGTGAAGCAAACGACTGTTGTTGGGCTAAGAAGCAAGCAAGAAATGACTCCCAAATTAGCATGTAATTCATAGAAATGAACAAGGAAATCACTGAAAAACCGGATGTAATTAACCTTAATAAGAAGAAGATTGAATTACCCAACATGCCGCTAGACTGACCCCAAATTTAATTAATAAATGAATGGATAAAAAGTACTGGCACATGTCAATAATTGACCCAAATTCAGCCAAAACACCACCAAGGGGGAGCAATACACCATCCCTCCAATAGCGGTCAAAATCACGATAAAATGTGCAAGAAAGTTCCTCAAACCCTACAAAAACATATTTTTGAAATTGAGTGAGTAGTAAACATGATACTGCCAGGAAAGAGTTAGGGTTTGCTGGGGTTGGCTGAAATGCTTCATGATGTGACTGATCGGTTTGAGGTATGTTGAAAGCTGGAAACAGCCAGTGATGCAGCTCCTTTGTGACATGGAATGGGGACAGCCGGGGGAGGAGAGGGGGCTTACTTTGTGCTGCGTCAGCCGAGGAGCATTCATCTGACAGTACCCCTCTACCCACCACCCATCCCTCCATCCTCCCATCCCCCCACCCGCAGGTTTAGAGAGCAACCATTCCCTCTGCAAATAAAGAAATGACCCAACTCACCCCTTGCCGAGCTGAGAGCACAGGCAGCCAATCGCGTGCTGCACAGAGACTCCCACAGGGCAGATGGCTGTCTGGTACGCGTGTGTGCTGACACACATACACATACTTGCATTGAGCAAATGAACATTCACTTGCAGCCAGATCTAATGACATTAATTTGTGTGCCATCACAATGGTAGGAAGATTTCAGATTTATATGAGAGTATTTGAATTGAGCACGATCCCTGTCTAGATTGTGATTTGCAGTCATGTGCGTGCATGTGTTTTTTTGTGCCTGGATCAGCTGTAGAGAAAGATTAGCATGAGCTCACTGCCTACTCATTTTCATCCCCATCTGCCTGTCTCCCACGGTGATGCCCCCGCCCCCAAACACATATAGAGACGTACATATACGTACACACAATTCAACCCACTCACACACGAGCAGGATGTAACCCAACATGGATGATGAACTGCAATGTTGTCTGGTGATAATCGAAGGAGAAATCCAGAGATTTTCAAGCTAATAAAAATCTGTGTTAATCCCATGAATGATTGAGTGAAGTGTGTGCTTTCTCCAAATCAGCTCTCCTGGCTTTGACGAATGCCGCTGGTGTACGTAAAGTTGTTTCTTGTGATGGGTTTAATTTTTTGAAATCATAAAAAAATGTATAACTAAAAAAAATCAATAAATATCCTGGCATTAGCTGGTAATTACCCTAAAAGCAATGAGGGAAAACAATGAAAATCAGCAGCAAATTCAATAAAATAAATATGCCTCAAACTAAGCTAGAAATAGTAGTTAGAAACAAGACTGAAGGACAAGAGTGCAGATTTTCCTGAAAGGTTTTGGGAAACCCTGTTTTGTTTCGAAATGTCATTTTATTCAGTTTTTTTCTATTTGTTTGCTTTCACTGCTGAAGTGATTGGATGGGTGTCCATGTGGAAGGGCAGGTCCCAGGAGCTTTTTTGTGCAAATGGGAGCTGGGCATTGTTTTGGTACTTGTTGGGTATCAGCTGTGGATCTGTGATTGTGGAACAGATAAAGGTGATGACCCCCCCCCCCCCCCCCTCCCCCCCTCCCCATCACCGTGCAGCACAATCCCTCCTACCACTCCCACCACCCCCC
>CAAKHD010002988.1:31830-44042 GCA_901007705.1 Fistularia tabacaria | reverse complement strand
CTCACACACACACACACACACACAAACACAGGGTTCCTTAATGTGTGTGTGTGTGTGTGTGTGTGTGTGTGTGTGTGTGTGTGTGTGTGTGTTGGGGGGGGTGTCACAGAGGTTGCCGATAACAGAGTTTGCTCCTCTGGAAAGCCCTCCCCCGAATCATCACATGAACCGAGCGAATGACTGTAAGACACAGTCAGCAAGATGAAAACACATCAAACAATGAGCTGCTGATCCTAGTCACGTGTTCACCTGCTGCACCACTGTTCCTCCCACTTCCCCTTTTTCTCCTGGCATTCAGAATGAACCGACGTGTTGTCTGTCGGCCTCCGCCCTGCTCGAGACACCTCTTTCACTTTCTCAGTGCCACCGCAAAACCACTGTCCTCGGCATGCTCCTGCAATGTATACTTTACTGTGTGTCACCCCATTTCCTCAGAAGTACCTAAATTGATAATCTGACAAAGCTGAAAATCATTAAAACACCATTGTTAACAAAATGTCCAAGACATTGCAGGGAGTATTTTTTGAATAATGTTGTTAGGTTGTTCCCTTCTGTAATTTGTATAGCTATTTGGCAAACTGTCATTTGCATAAAATGAAAAACAATACATATAAGTATTTAAGAAAGACTGAAGAAAAAAAATACTTTGATTGAGGGCAAATGCTAAAGAGAGAACTAAATTATTAAAAAGCGTGCTAAATAGACAATAAAGGAAGCTTCTGTCACAGGACCAGATTTCCAGACAAACTGCAGACCCCCACCCAACCCCCCGCCCCCAGAAACAATGTAATCTGCTTCCTCAGCAAAGCCTCTCACTTACTCTCTCTCTTCCTCACGATGTCTCTCTCTCACGCTCTCTCTCTCTCACGCTCTCTCTCTCTCACGCTCTCTCTCTCTCTCTCTCTCTCTCTCTCTCTCTCTCTCTCTCTCTCTGTCTCTCTCTCTCTCTCTCTGTCTCTCTCTCACTGTCTCTCTCAATGTCTCTCTCACAAACACACACACAAACACACACACAGCGACTCTCCCAGAGTTCAACAGTGGAACAAAATGTCCGGCTCTGGAGTGGAAACTGCCAGTAAGTGCTGGCCAGCCGGCAGGATTCTGAGGCTGCCTGGCTCCCTACATGGAAACCAAAGGGCCTCTTTGTGCTCTGGCCTCAAAAAAATACACCCCGAGTGGTAACCCCCCCCCACCTCCAAACACAAAACCAACAGCAGTGTCCTGGCCAGGTGGGGGTGCTTGCGGTGTTACGTGCAGCATCCAAGCAGAATTGCTGCCAGAATCTGAGGTCACAAATAAAACCTGGTGAATGAGCCGGAGAAAAACAGAGGAAGGAAGTTTTCAGTTTGAGCTGAAAGGGCCCCACGTGGTCGGCTTCCCCTCGGCCTCTTCCTCATACAGTCAGCCAGAGAGGCTGAGCAAACATGCTCTTTACTGGCAGGAGACTTGCATGTGTGGAATAACGATCAAGTTCTGCGCTCAGACTTTTTCGCCACAGACTTGAGACTTTGTTTGGTCGAGACTGTCTGTCGCATCCAGAATTGAACTGCGTCAACACAGCATTAATTCAACTGCAGTGACTGTTACCTATTAGAAGTAGTATCTTGTTAGGGGGGGAAACACTGATATATATCTAATATTGTCAACTTCAGCCTGGTATCACCCTTAACAAACAGTGAAAACTACCTAAAACTAAGAAATGGCCTCAAACCAAATGGAAAGTAGCTACAAAGTTAAAATGAAATCTCTAAATCGTCAAGAATTTTCAAAAACTGAATTGCTTGAAAACTGATATCCATCCATCCTTCCATCCGTTGTCTACCGCTTATCTGTGACCGGGTTTCGGGGGCAGTAGCCAAAGCGGCGAGGCACAGACTTCACTCTCCCCGGTCATTCGGTCCAGCTCTTCCAATGGGATACTGAGGAGTTCCCAGACCAGCTTAGAGACATAGTCCCTGTAGCGTGTCCTGGGTCCTCTATGGGGCCTCCTTCACAAGGCGTCCAGGACGCATCCTAACCAGATGCCCGAGCCACCTGATCTGACTTCTCTCCAATTGGAGGAGCTGCGACTCTACTCTGAACCCCTCCTGGATGGTCGACCTCACCCTTTCTCTAAGGGAGCCCAGACACCCAGCGGAGAAAGCTCATTTCAGTTGCTTGGATTCGTGACCTTGTTCTTACTGTTACGCCCCACAGCTCATGATCACAGTTAAGGGTAGGAGCATAGATTAATTGGTGAATTGAACGCTTCGCCTTTTGGCTCAGCTCTGTCTTCACCAGGACAGACCGGGGCAGAGTCCTCATCACTGCTGGCACCAATCTGCGTGTCAAATTGGGGCAGGACCTCCTCCCCAACCCAGAGTGTACCACCAACCCATTTCCAGTTTAGAACTATGGTCTTGGATTTGGAGGTAATGATCCCCATCCCGACCACTTCACATTCGGCTGCGAACCACTCCAGCGAGAAATGGGAGATCACAGTCCAATGAAGCCCACAGAACCACATCATCCACGAAAAGGAGAGACCCATAACTGAGGTCACCAAACTGGATCCCCTTCATCACCCTGGCTGTGCCTAGAAATTCTGTCCGTAGAAGTTTTGAACTGAATTGTTACCAAAGAACAGCCCGGGCGGAGTCCAACCCTCAACGGAGATGAGTCTGACTTACAACTGGTAATGCGCACCATGCTCTGATCATTCAAGGACCGAACAGCCTGTATTACAGGATTTGGAACGCAGTACTCTGGGAACTCTCCCCACAGGATTCTCTGTGGGACAGGGTCAAATGCCTTCTCCAGATCCACAAAACACATGTAGACTGGTTGGGGAAACTCCCATGCATCCTCAAGGACATTGTCGAGGGTGTTGAGTTGGTCCACTGTTCCATGGCCAGGACGAAAACCCTATTGCTCCTCCTGGATCTCCTTGACCTCCTCTCCAGCGCCCCTGAGTAGACTTCTCGAGGGAGGCTGAGGAGTGAGATGCCCTCTGTAGTTTGAGCACACCCTCCTATCCCCCTTTTTAAAGAGGGGATCATCACCGCAGTCTGCCAATCCAGCAGTATTACCCCACCTTCCACGCAATGGTGCAGAGGCAGGTCAGCCATTACAGCCCCACAACATCCAGAGCTTTAAGGAATCAAGGTCTGATCTCATCCATTCCCTGGGCCTTCCACCGAGGAGCTTTCTGACTACCTCAGCAACCTCAGCCCTGGAAACAGGAGAGTCCACCCCAGAGTCCCCTGACTCAGTTTCTTCATTGGAAGATGTGTCATTGGGTTTGAGGAGACCTTGGAAGTATTCCTTCCACAGTGTCCTGGCTAGAGCTCAGCAGCCCACCGTCTCCACTGTACACAGTGTCTATGGTGCATTGCTTCCCCCTCCTGAGCCGCTCCACCCACGCCCAAGTTTTTGCCTCAGCAACCACCACACCTGAGCCAGCTAACCCCCAGGTTTTGATCAGTTGAAAGCTCTGCCCCTCTCTTCACCCATGTTCAGAACATGCAGCCTCGAGTCTGATGATCCACGCACAAAGTTGATCATTGAATTGCAGCATATGGTGTGCTAGTACCAGGTGCATATGTGCACACCTTTATGTCTGAACATGGTTTTTGTTATGGACAGTCCATGACGAGCACAAAAGTCTAGTTACAGAAATATGCCCAGGTTCAGATTGGGGGGACGTTCCTGCCCCCCCAGTAAAATGAGGGAGTCCCTGACAGGAGTGCTCTTTTGCAGCCCCTCTAGTGACCCCAAAAAGGGTGGATAGTCTGAACTGTTGCCTGGTACATAAGCGCACACAACATTCAGAATCTGTCCCCCAACAGGAAGGTGGAGGGAAGCCACCCTTTCATACACCAGGTTTAGCCCCCAACATGCAGACGCCAAGACGGGGGGCAATCATTATACTCACATCTGCCTGGCGCCTGTCACTGGGGGCAACTCAAGAGTGGAAAATAGTTTAACCCATCTCAAGAGGCCTGGTTCCAGAGCATGAGTCGTGTGTCGAGGTGAGTCCGACTATATCTAGCTGGAACCTCTCAGCCTCACACACGAGCTCATTGCACCTGACCCCCATTGTCCCTTATATGGGTGGTGAGCCCAAGGGAAAGGGGACCCGTGTTGCCCTTTTGGACTGAGCCGGCTGAGCCCAATGGTTGTAGGCCCGGCCACCAGAAGCTTGCCATCGAGCCCTCTCCCCGGCCCTTGCTCCAAGGAGGGGCCAAACTACAAAACTGATGTTTTCCTAAAATTATGGAAAAAATATGTAAGCAACCTCACTAAATTGCATAAAATCTGAAAAGAAGGTATCAAGGAATTCAATCTTTCCTAATTATACGAAGAAGCAGGTTTATATTTTGTCATAGTGCCTTTAAAGATGAATTCCCAGTTTTAAAATTATGACTCCACCTGTGGCTGCTGCAGCTCCAACATACTATTTTTGTGTGTGCATTTGTGTTCATGTTTGAGTCATGCTAACAGCAGTGACAGTAGCAAGCTCAAGCCTGGCCCACCAGTCTTTGCCACTCCAATTTCGTCCACGATGACTGCATTTGCTTAGCAACTGCATTAGCGTCCAATCACAGCAGGCAACATTTGGGATAATGTAAGAGCTGCAGAATGTGTGAGTGTGCAAGAGTGTGGAGGCGGCCCACCAGGACGCATAGGCACAGACACAGACACATAGACACACAAACCCACTCGCACTAGTCTGCTGCCTCTCTGGTTTTAATGCTACTGCTCTCCAAGCATAAACGCACTGGCGAGAGGAGGGTTTTTCCCCACAAGACTGGCTTGCCTTAATGCTTGAGCGAGGGGGAAGAAGAGGGAGGAAGATAGAGTGAGAGAGAGAGAGAGAGAGACAGAGACAGAGACAGAGACAGAGACAGAGACAGAGACAGAGAGAGAGACACTGTCTGGCACCTTGAAACACACGCTGAAGTAAATCCATTATCAATTTCCTCTTTCTCTCTCCCTGCCAGTGTCTGACTGTCTGCGACCGCTTCTCACCCATCACATTAATACTGAAATATAGATTTACAAAGCTGCTGCTGTACCATCAACCTCACACACACATGCACACACACACACACACATACACATGCGCGCACAGACACACACACACACACAGCATATTTTAAGGCTGTGTCTCTAAGACCTCAGGGCTATTTCTATCTCGAACCGCCGGTCGCTGAACTTCAGCTTGAGCCAAATTAACACTCTGAACGGGACTTTGTTCGACTCGCCCTGCACGCAGCAACAATGAGGTGGCCCATGCTGTGTTTGCATGTGCGCACACACTCACATGCTGTGTGTGTTTGCCTGTGTGTGTGCTTGTGTGTGTGTGTTTGCATGGGGGCATACAGCAGGTACAGATGAGCTTGTATTTTATGAATTTCTGGAACAAAAGGGAGATGGAATATTCTGGTTGTTGTGTCCAGGGCAGAAAGTAGCATTCGTTGTGTTTACTGTGTTTTTCCCTACTGAGACACTACCTTGGCCTCAAAGTTCATGGAGGGGCATAAACATAGTTAATATCAACCTGGAAATTGTGTCTGTGGAAATTGTGTTAGTAAATATATTTTACAAGATACTAATAAGCTATTTCATTGCAAGAAAGTGTAAATCGTACATAAATGATTATTTTTGCAAAAAGAATATGACGTTTTGATGAAATTATTAAGTTAAAACGAGGCAGAACTGTCTAAAGTTTTGCTATTAATTATCTGATTTTATAATTTAGATTAAAACAAACGAGCCTGGAATTATGGAGAAACTTAGTAAAACAAAACAACAAAAAAGTAGATTGAAAATATTAATCTCAAAACTTTGTGCATCTGACATACAGTTTTCCATCCTCAAGCAGATATCGTCATGAGCGAGTCTTGTCCCTCTCCAGTTACCCATCAGCCCGCCAGCCACAGTCTCTGGTTACTGGTAAGCTGAACTGGTGGCTGAGGGTCAGCTATCGTCACAGAGCCGGACAGAAGCATAATTCGGTGACTGTTCTTTAATTAAAGCAGCAGCCGGCGAAGTTAGCTGTCCGCAATTAGCCTGCTCTAAGAGGTGTGATGTGGCGTCCTGGTCAGGTCGCCTTTCAGACATGTTTGTGGTTGTTGTGTTGTCCATGTGTGTGTATGCAGAGCGCGTCAGAGGTGTCATCTACTTTTAGCTTCACGCTCAGAGTGTTACATTTCTTCACCTTCCGCCAGGGCAGAGTGTGTATCGCTTCAAGACATGGACTAGCTGTGTGGTTATAGTAAACAACCCCTGCCCCCACCACCAATGATATCACATCTCACTCTGTGCCCATTCACTCATCCAAGCCGGGGAAATATCTACATCTATTTTCAATTTCATGTAACATGTAAAAATTTTAAACTACAATACACGATTTTATAGTCTAAATCCAGACACAAATCCTGGTCCAAAAATGTTTCCCGATCTTGTGTCCAGGCCATGTTTTCCCAGACGATCACTGAAGATGATAGATGTATCAACATGACAGAGCAACGGCGATGCATTTTCTGCATGTTTATAGAGTTATCTGCAGTAACTTTGAACTCTCCCTTATATGGTTCCCCAAACATTTGTTTCCAAAACTGCCCCATCTTTATGATGATGATTCTTTCTGGAACCTTACGATTCTGGACCCCTCAGATGTTTTTTTCTGTAGAACCTGCACCAATGTCAAACAGAGACTATGGGAGGTTGCTGTATTGAAAGTGAACTGAGAGCAGCAGCCTCAGCAAGCCTGACCTGATTCCTGCGGAGCATCGCGTGTCTGACCGGAGAGTCTCTCTGTTCTCGCTCTCTCTCTTTCTCATCCGCCCATCCGTCAACCCCCACCTCCATTCTTCTTTTCCTTTTTATCGCTCATTCACTCACTTTTTTTCCCCCGCACTACAGCGTGAGTCATCGTCCAGGCTGCGCAGTTTACTTTGGCACACAAACACACACGCACGCATACATATTAACTCACACACACGTGCCCACTTACTTCAGTGAAGTGAAGATTTGTCTCTTGGTCTGGAGACTAGAGTCACACTTCACATGTCTGTGAGAATGCCCGTCTGACATGATGGAACTGATATCCTGGGACAATGCGGCGCAGAGACATTTGGCCTCCATTTGTTTCCTGAGGCAGGTGAATCCTGCTCGGGACAAACCTGCTAGGTTGGTGTTCGTGTGCGCGTGTGTTTGCAAAAGGTAATATGTCTGTGAACACATGAGTTTATAAGCAGCCATGGCCTATTGACGAAACCCAGATCTCTCAGATGTCTTCGACCTGTCCAGGTTGATCTGACGTCACAACCTGCTCAGTATTATGTCACACCATTTTCCTCCACAGAGGTATGATATTAATATTGGCAATTACAGCAAACTAGACTATGCTGTAGAAAATGAATTTATGTATGATTTTATAACTTAGTGCATTTGGACTTTAAAGGCTTGTAAAAATCCACGCAGGATTTTAAGCAGTCAGTCCAGTCCTCTGACCTGTAATCCTTCTGTCACCATACCTTGATTTCATGTCTCGATCACAGAACAGTTGCTGTCAGTGATGGTGAAAAATATTGTGTGCAGGTTCTTTTTTACTTTTTTTCATGAGAATTCTTGCGCACGAATGACACAAGTCTTTTAGCTTGTTGTACATCATGTCTTTGTTCGGTCTTGGAGTTTTAGTCTCTGTCTTTTACACAACATTGTTTTAACGCTGCTCTGCAGTTCTGCCTGTAAAAATGCAGAGATAATCAGCAAAAAATTGCCTAAGAATGCAAAATGTTTATGAAATATTATTCAATAATCACTTAAACAGTAACGTAAAATTTCCATTAATGATACGTTCAGGAAATACATTCAATCTAAAGTGGGTCAATTTAAAATCTAAAGATAAACTGAGATACACAGGTGTCCCTATTCATTGCACGTACACAACCAGCTGCCTCCCTCCGCTCCGGTAACGCAACCTGACAAAAACAACCTGGGTTTAATCTACCAACAAGTTGATTTAAATAACAGCAGCTACTGTGGTGCCTCATTACAAACTCCCAGCAGCCCTCACCCCCTTCAGAGGTTCTGTTGTGGTTGTGAGGGGGGTTTATTCAAGGCCTGTCATCAGCAATTACCCAGATGTGGGCCTCGGCCTCTACTCCCCTCCCCTAATCCCACATTTACCTCCCTCTCTCCCCTCTTCTTATTGTGGTGTGGACAAACAAAGATAGCGCTCGGGTAACGCTATTGTTGTACGTCTTATGTAAAGGGTTATTACAGGCACAAACTGTATGCGCTCTAATCCTGCTGCTATGCATCACCTAGTGTTTTTATGGTACAGAAAAAGACCAAACTTCATGGCGGGCTCTATTTTTATACCTTTTACAAAGAGTAACTGAAAGGAATTAGGAGGATTTTATTTAACAAACAACCAAAAAAGTGATTACGGTAGCTCACATGCCGATTCAAACAGGTAACTCTTTACCCAGCTAGCATTAGATAATGAATGTTAAATACAATCATTATGTATCATATGTACATGTGATAATGTGTCAAGGATTTTTTTTCTGGGTATTAAAACGAGCTTAACTGATTATTAACCTCTGGCATCTCACCTTTAAGAAAATGTGATAAATTACTCTAAAATCAGCAAAAAATTCCCTAAAATTACCCAAAGTTAGCTGTCTGAAAAACAGCTTGAATATTGCATGAGCCTTTTCCAAAGGGCTAACTCAAATTAACAAAAATATACATACATACATACATAGTACTGAAAAATCATCATGAGTTGCCCTGGAAGTATAAATAGCTTTACTGCCCTTCACTCCCCGGGGAGAAAAGGGCCCCAGATTGCCCCTGAGTTTTACATCCCATTTTGATGTATTTTGGGCTATTTCTCATTGACTCAAGGCAAGTTTCTTGCTGATTTTGTACATTTCTTTACTGACTTTTGAGCTATTTTGTTCACTGAAGTTTCCTTTTCTTGCTAGCTGAATTGACATTTTTGTAATGATTATTTTTTCAAGTGTACTTGATGGTTTTTGTATAAGTTCTCACTTACTGTTCGAAAATCTTTCACAGATTCCCTGGGCTAGCAAATTTGGTGATTTTTAAGTAATTACCTTTGATATTTATATCATATGGAGATAGTTTTTATGTCACTTCATCCAGATTTAAAGATATTTCTTGCTGGTTTATACCAAAAGAATTATTTACTGGCACGTATAGTGGAAATCACGGCCGGGTGCATTTCTTTTAACTCAGGGCACGTCATGTTAAGCAACTGATCTGTTTGCCGTCAGCTGACTTACTTCATAAAGCACTTAGTGTGGATCTGTGAGTTTGGCTCGGCGAACCTCTATGTGTTTCTTTTCTAGCAGCTTGCGAGACCCAGACCGGCCCGTGCCGGCCGGGGGGGAGAGAGGACAGGCTTCCACCGCTGCTGCGTCTTTAAAAACTCTCCCCAAGCTGCTTTTCAGATTACCAGAGCAGCAAACTAGGTAATCGCCCCTCAGCACGGAAGGGCTTATACACCAATTGAGGGCCTGGCTGGTGAGCAGCAGCGCCTCCTTGCTCTGCTCACCACTCTAATCTCATCTCACTCTGGATGTTTTCTTCTGGGCTGCTACTGTTTACCTCTAGTTGCAGTCCCTATGTGTGTGTGTGGGTGTGCCCACGTGCCTGTGTCGGTGTGTTCACCTCAGTGATCATTTCAAGTCGCTCTCGCCTTCTAGCAAGTGACACCTAGATGATGTCTCAAAGCGCTGATCACCAACCTGACATACAAAAAGGGGCAATGCCCCAATTAATATAAATTGACACAATTTTTTTTAATTTAATCGCAGCAAATATTGAAAGAATTTTTCATTTTTAACTTTTTAGGTGTTTTTGAATTTTATACTCCATAAAAATATCCAGTAAAGACTCAATTAAAGATTATCGAATTCATTTTGGGTACGTTGAGGTTTCTTACTGAGTTGACTTAATCCGTCACTGATTTTACGTTAATTTAACCAAACCATGCTTGATGAAATCAGGCTTTAACTACTGACATTTAAAACGATGGAATACTAGGTCAGACCCTCTGTCATAATTGCTTTTAGAATTCAAGTAAAGAAGTTTTTCTGGTTGTAAAGAATGAAAACAATTGTTTTCAATTGAACTTGTGGAAACGCCCAACCTCTAACACACATTCACAAGCACAAACACACACACACACACACGCTCTAAATTGTCCAGTTCTTGCCTCACATTTCCGTCACTGTGGAGAAGTGAAGGTGGCGGCCAGTGTCCAGTCAGAGGAGGCTGGACTGGCTGTGAGGAGGTTTGTTTTGGCCCCAAAAGCTGGTGAGGAACATCATTGAAGAACTAACAGTCCTACCAAAGACCCTGCTCTTCGACACCCTGCCCCCACCCCCTTTTACAATCCCCTCCCTGATTGGACTGAGGACTGGAAATGTGAAATAAGGCACCTCGCATTCCCTCATTTATTGTAGAGTCCATCAGCCGACTGATGACTCTGCGGTGCATAAATTCATCACCACTGGTTTAATAGTAGATGGCAATCGAGGATTTTCTGATTCTAAAAGTTGTTTTTTTGTTAAGTTCATTTGGAAATTAAAGAATCAGACATTTGAGATAAAAACAGTTTTGTCTGATTATCTTCCAGATGACATTAAAAAAAGTATCCTAAACAAAGTCATTTTAGGAATTTCATTTCAGTAAGATAAAAATAAAAGAATAATATTTAGAAGTGTGGGCTGTAGTTTGTAGCGCCTGCTATAACCAACTGTGTGGGTCGCTTAAGAAACATCCAGGAAAAAGTGAGGCTGTTTTTTTCCTCTAGTTTCTTCTCAGCTCATATGTTTCCCATCAGACCAGGCGATCTGCATGACGTCAATGTGTGTGTGTGTGTTTGTGTGTGTGTGTGTGTGCGTGCGTGCGTGTGTGTGTGTGTGTGTGTGTGTGTGTGTGTGTGTGTGTGTGCGTGCGTGTGTGTGTGTGTGTGTGTCTGTGTGTGTGTGGGAGAGGGGGGGGGGGCGAGAGCGAGGGGGGATAGCAGAATGTCAGGGAAACTGGTCTCACTCCCCAGATGTGAGAGGAAAGGAATGGAAATGGGGAGAATAGTTTGCTTCAGTGACAAAAAATAAATACATAAATTAACTCTGATAGTTTTGCAAGTTGTATGAGACTCCTTTGTATTTTTCCCGGATTACTAATCGGATATCCTCCACATCTTTTACCCATTTCTGATTACATTCATTGTATCTTTACTTCCTGATATTGTTTAAGATTTCATTCTAATTTTCTCGATGAATTTTTTCTTTTGTTTTATGTAATTAAATTTTTGCTCAGTGCTAAGTTTCGGGTTACAACTTTGCTGTTACTTTTTATTTATTATTCTTCTGAGTAATTTCCTTTATAGTTTGGGGTAAATTTATGTGGATGGTGAATTGATTTCTGGCAGACTTTCTGCAGTTTTTGTTTCTTTGTTAGGATAAGTCTTTGCCAGAATCTTAGCAAACTTTTGAAATGAATTATTGGAAATGTAGCTTGCTAATTCTTCATGCAGTACATTGCATTTTTTAAGGATATTGGTTTTCCAATTTCCGGAACTTCCTGCAGATATGAAGGGCTGTTTTTTTTCCAACTAAACACTTCAGAATATTTTAGGAAACAATGCCTCAGTGGCCAAAGACATCTGCCTAGGGTCTGGAGTGTTTTTCCATGTGAGATTTGCCACTACTGAAGTTGCAGTTAGAATTAAACAATCAACTTTCTAACTGCGGTCTCCACGCCCGCACTCCGCGGAGAAGGAATCTAAGCGGCAAATATTGTTTTTAGCCCAGTGAGTTTTTGGGCTGTCACTCATCTTCCCCCTGAACAAACCTTTCTCTCAGGCACCATAGCAGCATCTTTCAAACATCTTCAGAAGAGTAAAACCAAACTTGTCTCCCTATTATTCAACCTGACCCCTCGGCGACCCCCCCAGGGACGACCCCTTTGTGGATGTGCTGTTAAACTGAAGAAGGGTAGTGGCCACAGCTCATTAAAGGACTTTTGGTGCAATTTAGCCTTTAAGTGTCCCTACCTTTGACGACTTCTAAAGATAGTGTTTGTTGTGTCTGTTTGTAACAGCCAGACGACCCCCCCCCCCTCCCCCCCCCCCCCCCCGCCCCCTCCTCCTCTTTCTCTACCTTATTAATTCCTCAAATAAC
>CAAKHD010002988.1:11545-31535 GCA_901007705.1 Fistularia tabacaria | reverse complement strand
CATACACCCCCCGACCCCCCATGTTTTATCTGTTTTAACAGCACAAATCTTAAAGTACATCCAGGGTTGGCTTTGGCTGTTATTTTCTAAGGAGGTCACTAAGGGTCAAGTAGGGTCAGTAATTGACCTCTCGAGTGGTTGGTGTCATGCTGCAAAAATGACCCAAAAATGGCAAAAACAAAGTAGAATAAAAACAGTGACCAGGAATGATTGAAACAAAAGGTTACAGGCAAACCTGGAAATAAATGTCTTTTTTTGTATTTTTTTCCAATAATGTATGTTTTTTTAGATTCGTTTTCGGCAACTACATTTTTTTTAAAAATGTCTCGACACTTAAATAATCTCTTTTTTTTTGCTGATCTAGGGGTCTTTTTGGCTTTTAGAATTTGTTTTTGTGTTAGACAGCCCCTAAATGGGGCTCCTGCATCGAACAACAGGGTTTTTACAGAGGTTGAGGTGAGTTCAGCCATGCCCAGTCCCCTCAGCTCCTCAGCTTGGCCCCTCTCTTGCCATCTGGCACCCATAAAGCCTGACTCCTGTGCAACTTTACGGGGTCCCTGAGCGGGACATGACGTCTGTTTCCCCCCTCACCTTTTACCAAGCAGCCCACTTTTAATTCGACCTGAAACAGATAGAGGTCACAGGTTCAACCCTGGCAGCTTTAATTTCTTTCAATGTGTGTGTGTTTGTATATGTGTGTGTCTGTGTATGTGCCAGTGGGTTACATATCTAGTTTATAGAAGAATCTTCATCAGCATTTAATTTTCTCACAGCGAAAGATTTAATGGTGGTGTGTCTGTGACCGCGTGTGTACTGTTGTAAGCATATTTTTTTTTAGTTTTGTTTTCAAGGAACTGCAAGATATATTTTGAATCTTGACAGGTTTTTGCAAAATCCTAAATTCATCAAGAAGATTTGTAATTTCTTTTCCAAAAATAGTTTAGAAATGATTTAGATCATAAAATTACCTCAAACCTTAAAAGTATTTTATTATTACTTTTTTTATTTCATACAACTGACATGATCGTCCCTGAAAGTGATATCATTACATTATATATGACAGTATTGATCATTTGCGCTGTCACACAACACTGGGAATAAATAAGAGACAGACTTCCTGTGTTGCATCCAGAGACTTGGGCCTGGCCTCAGATAACACAGTGAGAAAGGAAGCCCGAGATGATTCTCAGCGAAACCAGGACTGAAAAGCAGAGCAGCTGAAATTGCACTTGCATTGGCAGTAATCAGTGATTGTAATGTGTCACCCTTAATGCTGAGCAGCGCTGAACCCTGCTCGGACCCCGGTGTCGTGGATCTCTCTGCTGTTATAATAATTTAAAAATTTGCACATACTTGCACACGAACATTAAGGTTTTTTGTTTTGGAAGTTTTCAGAAAATTTCCTGAAAGTCTTCAACTTTCCATTGATTCCTCATGATTTTTCTTTAGCCTATATTTACTTGATATCCACCAAATTCTCTCGCCATTCTTTTTCTCAGGGAAAATCTTGCAAAGTCACAACAATGCTGGCAACGTCTTCCTCGATTTTGGGTTATTCCTCAACACTTTTTGTATTTATTTTGCCATGCTTTTTTGTCACAATTTATAGGGATTAGATCCTCATCCTTTAACTGGCTGTTCTCTCGTAACTGGAGTCCCAAAGTCAGGGCTGCAGAAAGGGTGTTAGTGGTCAGCGCCGATCAAATGTCTGCAGGTGTAAAGGGGTGTAAAGGACAGCGCTTTTGTCCCAATTACAGCTAATCCCTTTAATTTTGATTTTATTTATTTATTTATTCAGTCAGTATCTTGAATCAGACATGTTTAACCACAATTAACTACAAAACACCAAAATATGACTGAAAGGGTTTTGGCTGAAGTGAAACACTTATTACAGCCAAACCCCGTTACAACTCAACTACAATTCAGAGCACCAAGCACATGGCAACCCCAACAATCACCAAAACGAGAACATAATTATATTAAATATTCTATCATAATGACAGAGAGGAAAAAAAAAAATAGAAAAGACAAAAAAAAAGGAACAAGAAACAAAGAAGAAGCTATCTACAGGACATTTTATGTGTTCTTTTTAGTTGCAGTGAAAGTGGGGACCCCCAGCTACCCATCTTTCTACAAAGAAAGATACGTGGAGGGGGAAGCTACGCCGAAGAGGGTGGAGAGTCAAGTACTATCATGTCTTTTGTCTTTGGTATTCATCTGGCTTTTCAGATGAAAACGTGCTGCTCCTCAGCCTGAAGTATGTGAAACGGGGAGACATTAGCCAGACCAATCTTGTTATGAGCATCAGCGCTGGGAGAGTGGGGGGGATGAAATCTTCTTAAGTGATTAATCACCATGTGAAAGTGAAACCTAGTGTGGGATTTTACTGCCTCAAAATACCCGTTACCCCCATTTTCACAGTTTCTTTATGCTGTACTCATTTGGAGGTTCTGCGAGACAACAGTCAGATATGTGCAGTGTGTGTGATTTTTTCTCATGATACTTTCACATCCGTGAGAACTCACATTAAACGCATTAAAGGAAATCATGAAGGAAGACTTTCAGAAATTACCCAAGTATGAAATTACTGGGAAAAAAAACAGGGATCAGTGGAAAATTACCGACAGAGGTGCAAGAACCAGTTGGATATAAGTGCCAAATTGGGACCAAAATTGCTAAGAAATTTCCTAAAAAATATTGGGTGAATCAAAGCAATGTAAAACAAGTGGAATTTTTTTCATTTTAAGGTATTCATTAATTTCCTTTGGTATTGGTCTCCGTGTCAAATCCATCATAAGAAGTAGATGATATACATTTAGGAAAGGAAGGGCCTTGTCCCAATGGAGGTTGTCCAGGTCCCCCTCATTCCCCTCCATTTCCAGGATAAGACGGGCAGCAGGGTCTCTTTATGGGCCACCGTTGTCAAAGCAATTACTATGCTTTAATGAGCCTGTCTGGAATTCCGTGTCACTGAAGCCAAGAAAAGGACAAATATAAAACCTGCCCCGACAGTCCACCCATCACCTATCCCATTTCTATGTGTGTGTGTGTGTGTGTGTGTGTGTGTGTGTGTGTGTGTGTGTGTGTGTGTGTGTGTGTGAGAGAGAGAGAAACTTGCAGTGACTGGGATCTTCCTTTCAGGGCAATTTAAATGTATGTCTTGATAAATCGCTGTTTTAATGCCACATAACTTAATTTTGTTTAACCTGACCAATGTTCCTTTTTTTCTCCCTCTTTTTCCATGCTCTCATCCTGCCTGTGCCACTTCACCTACAGGTGAGTGTTTATTCCTCTCAGAACTCAAAACACACAAAAACAAATACAAACACAAACACACACACACACACACACACACACACACACACACACACACACACGCACAGCTGTGGATGTGCAGTGGCAGCGAGAGGTTTGTCTGGCAGTTGTGGGTAGGAGGGAGGAGCCTGAGCGGGGAGGAAGGGTGGGGTAGCCAAACTCCCACGCAGACTGCCGTGGGTTTGACAAAGATGGAGCAGGGTGTAGCCACATCAGTGGTTATGCAGGCTGGCCGTTGCTTCCCTCTTTCCCCTAGCATTCAGCCTGTCTCTGCTACTTTCACTGCGTTGCTAAGCAGAAACCACAGCAGCAGCTCTTTGCACGGCTTGCTCTCTGGCTCAGCGTTTGGTTGATATCTAGGTCACCTCTCGCAGACTTTGAGGAAATTTCTTCGATTTCCTGCTTATTTACTCCACCGATTGTTTCCAGGCGACTGATTACCAAGTCACTCTTGTCATATTCTCAACAGTATTGGGTAATTCCTCAACCGAGTTTTGATTCTAGAAAGTATGGTTTTGGTGATTTGTGGAATCTTTCTTAACAGTCTGGTAATTACTTTTAATATTTTGCCAATTTGCAGCAGGACCCCCCACCCCTAAATTATTTTTAATTTTTAGGGGAATTCTTTGTTATCTGTAGTGTATGTTTTGCCGGTTTGCAAACGTGAATAAATGCCAGTTCGGTCATGATTGTAAAGAAATGTGATGATCATACCAAAAAGTAGGCTAAAGGAAATACAGTGAGCTGTTGGAACGGTTCCCCAGACTTGGCCTTCAACCTGACTGATGCTTAAACACACTGAAGCAGAAAAATGTCACATTGTCACAGGAGGAGGCAAACTGTTTTGCAGTTTTGCTTGTAGGTGTAAGTTTATGTGCTGCTGCTTGGTGGTGTGTATGTGTGTGTGTGTGTGTGTGCGTGTGTGTGTGTGTGTGTGCGTGTGTGTGTGTGTGTGTGTGTGTGTGTGTTGGCGAGCGTGCATGTTGGGCGGCACGCCCTTGCAGGTTTCTCTATCACTCAGCTTCCATTAATTTTTAATTGCTTCCTCTGCCTGGCACCACTTTTCTCTCTCTGAGCAGAGGAGGAGGTGGAACAAGGAGGAGAGGAGGTGAAGAAGCAGTGGAGGAAATGGTGGGAGATCTATTAGGTGGACATATATGAAGTGTATATGTATCTGGAGGTTAATATACAGTATATATTTATATATACACATAAATGATCAGCAAGAAGTCCCCTGAAATTCATTCTGCACTGAATTCATAAGCTGACCCCCCATCTGTTTGGCAGCTGTACTCTAGCTTCTTCATCACTGTTAGTGATTATGCAAAAAGAAAAGGGGAAGTCCAAAGCCTTTGATGAAAAACAGTCGAGTTTCAGCACCCTCAATGCTTCCAACACTCACCCCCCACCCATTCACCACACCCCCTTTTCAGTATCCAACCACCCCGCTTACTCTTTAAATTAAACATCACAGGTAGAAACATCTGCAAGGTGCTCTCGCCACTTGACATGTCAAGATGCAGACTGTGAGCTTATTTCACACCTTCCTGTCCGTGCTGCTCCAGTGAATGAGTGTGTGTATGTGTAGCTTTGGGATCAGGTTGTGGACAGGGACTCTGAATGACATGATCAGCCAAGGTCAAGGGCTGTATCTACATTCACTGCAGATGATCAATCATCAAATCAATAGTTTAAGAGCATGTAGATGACATTGCAACTTTGTTGGTCTTCCAAATCTGTAGTCAACACTTCAGGCTGTTGATGCATTGGTAGTGAGAATGTGTTCCTGTAGTACTAATAAAGCTGGTGGGATGACAGGCTGAGAGAAACAGAAAGCGAAAGAGAGTGAGAGTTAGAGACTGCAACATGCACCGAAAGACAGAGAAAGGAGGATAGGGAGGGACTTTGTGAGGTCAGAACAGCTGCAGTCTGGGATTCCAGCCTGCTAGCAAGACTGTTAAAAGTTAATATTGAGCTCCAGCGGCTCTTCCATCACCCCTCCATCCTTCTGCCTCACTGTAGGGGCACTGCTAGTGACTGTTTGTTAAAAAAGTTCAGAGCTGATGATGTGCTTCTTGTCTGTTTACAAAACATACAGCTAAGAAGTAAACATACATCTAAGTTTACTACTGCTAAAAAAACATAAATAAAAAATATTGAATTTTTATCAACAGACTACAAACTACTGAATAAGCCATTTCCACACATTTATAGTTGAAAAATCCAGATCAGTGCATCTTCAAACCTCGAGAAGCGAACACTGATGCAAAATATTCTTTCCTCCCAAAATAAATTCAGTTTTGGCATGGTGAGGTGCAGTTGCAGGATGAAAGAGGCGGGAGGAAGAGGAGGGAGGCTTCTGGCCCCTCGCCATGCCCTCTCACTGTGACCTTCCTCGTAAATAGCTCCGATGACTTTCCTCCCCTCTCCCTTGCTCCGCTGGGAGGAAGATGGAGAAAGATGAGATGAATCTGAACTGCTAGTATGAGCCTCTCTGTTTTGTTTCTGCCTTTTTGTTAGAAGAAAAGCAGGTGGGGCCAGCATTCTCCACGTACTTCATCTGCCGTCCTCCTGCTGAAAAAGCCAGAAATGTTCGATTCGTTTCCCGGCTCTGATTAAAATACATGACTTTTGTAAGGTCATACGACTGAGGACGCCTTCCCAAGCTCATTTGTCTGTTAAATAGAGCAGCGTTGCAATTAACTATTCTATAAATTGGTTCGCCAAATTTAATTGCCAGAGCGACATTAGGTCTCCGCAGAGACAGGGACTGATCCTCGGATTTCACATCAAGATGGGAAACCATGAAATCATACAAAACACCAGCAAGAAAATAATGAAAGCATTTTCAAGAAATCGCCCCAAAAAATGAACCAGAAGTATCTTTGAAGAACCTGTGAACCAAAAAATAGCTGGAACCGACAAAATGGGCAGGTTATTATTTTGTACATGATTATTTTAATATTTACCAAAATTTCTTGTCATAAATATTAGAAATGACCCAGAAATAGAAATTTCAACATAAAATGTGTTCAAAAATTGATTAATGACTATAAATCGTGGGAAATCCACAAATTTCTGAAAACAATGCCTGACAAGTGTGCTAAACAGAGCGGCATTGCAGCTACCATCTTTTAACAATTGGTGGTTTTAAGTTATCAAAATGAGGAAATGTAGTGCGAGAGTGATTGTGAAGGCAGAAGACCCAGAGGACTGTGATGGAGAAGGTTGGGGGTAGGCTCTTCAAGTAATGTGGAGGTTTGTTGTGCATGTTGTCGCCCGTCGAAGCAGATGGAGGCAGTGGAGGGAAAGGGCACTCCCTCCCAATACTCACCTACCAGCCCGGCAGCACCCACCTGGGCACCACCTGCTCTCCCTGTGTGTTTGACCCACATGCCAACACACACACACACACACACACACACAAACACACACACACGCACACACACACACACACACACAAACTCTAGGACAAATATGGGCAGTCTGAGCAGCATTTGTCTATGGTTGCCTTGTTTTTCTTCTTTATTTATTTGGCTAATGCAGTTTTTTGCTTTTAATGCCATCACTTTTAAATTAGCAAAAAAACTCAAAATCTGTCTGAATTTTCATATTTGCAGAATCGAGTATAAAGTAAGATGGAGTTATAATTAGTATCAGTTGAATAAACTACGATTTGCATTGTATATGCAAAATGTCATTTTCTTACTTTCATTTTGGAAACATGATACTATGAGGCTACTTAGTGAAACATTGGTTGCCATGCCATCCAGTCTCCTTATGCCATTGCAAAGCACAACCTGTACATTAGATTTCTCACATTATCGCTGCTACAGGAGACTGAAAGACTGACCGCTACGTGCACGTCTCCTGCCATGCCTTGCCTCTTCCTCACCATCTTGCTTGCAGAAATCAAATAGAATTTTGAAATGAGTAAAAACAGCCAATTGCAGCCGTGAATGTTTCTAAGGTTTAAAGTAAAATAATTTCTGATTCTTTATAAATGTATTAGGAAACAAACACTCAGCAATTCATTTCCGAATATTGGTAATACAGTGAATTTAACAATTTCTGATTATTTTGTAAAGCTATTCAAGGTCCCCCTTTTGCAGTGGACAACACAAAAATACAAATAAAAATGTTTTGTCAAAATCGTGGCAACTGGACTTGGATTTGTTGACTTACGTGGGGCTTCTTCAGTTCTCAAAAGAAAAGCGGTTATTCTAATAACAATTTTTAATTGGCAGTGTGCTCAAAGGCTATAACACCATTATATATGAATAATGACTTATTTACTCTCATATAATGTAACTAAAAAGTGAGACTCCATGACAATATTGAGTGTCTGCAAGGTTTTAATAAGAATTCGGCAGAAACATCACAGCGTTTCACAGCTTGAATTTCCCAGTCAGACATTTACAAGGGGGCGTGGATTACCTCACCGAGGGCCTTCAATAAGAAGGTTTGTTCCAAAACATATGTGCTGTGTTGTCGGTCGCTCTAGCAGAGAAAATGAGCTCATTGTTTACAGTTGAACCTGGTGCTAATCTTTCCCGAAATGCTAGCAGCTGCCCAACTTCACCCCAAACCAGCCACGATATCGGCTTCTCTGGGCCTCTGCGTTGTTAGCTGGCCCTGGCAGACTCCAGAAGACAAACCAGGTGCCCGATGATTTCAAAACCATCTCTTTCAACTACAACCCCTACTCACCCACCTAAACTTTACTGTCTCCCGAATCTAATCTACGCAGTGTAAAATGTCCATGCTCACTGTACGACCAGCCAATCATCAGGCGTTGAGTCAGAC
Source organism: Fistularia tabacaria (assembly GCA_901007705.1). Lineage (NCBI taxonomy): Eukaryota > Metazoa > Chordata > Actinopteri > Syngnathiformes > Fistulariidae > Fistularia > Fistularia tabacaria. The sequence goes on along the minus strand of CAAKHD010002988.1, from coordinate 23,414 downwards.
CACATTTTAGAACCTGCACTGTCATCCAGCTGTGGTTGTACGAGCTAAGCGTGTGTGGTCATACAATACATTCTCACTGCAAAAATCTCCCCCCCCCCACCCTTTATCCATAGCTGATAACCACACAAGTTTGGGGGGGAGTATTTATCTTTCCTTTTTTCTTACTTTTAACTTGAACATGTGTTGCCGTAAAGCAAAATTGCCGCTTGGTTTGGTTTAGCAAATGCAAAAATTAGGATTTATTTAGGCAACACACTCACTTAGCTTTGTTTACGAAAACACAAGGTTTTGGGTTTCAGTAATGTTTCCTCACACCACTGTAATACCCTTTGACAAAGACCCACAGTTCAGCAGTCGCTGAAACACAATGCCATGTAAACCTTTTTTGAAGATGCCTGCAGACTGGGTGTTGACTTGTTTTTGTTAGGTAAATGTTACTTTTTTAATATGGTGCAGACAGGCTGGCCGCTGTTTCTTTGTGGTATCGAAAACCAGGACATGGAACCCGAGTGTGAGCACTGTGAAATGGTGCAACCCTGGAATTCAGTGATTAATTGGGGAAGGTGAAGTCCTGTTGAAAGGAGTGTGTGAGTGGAGTACCTTTGCGCAAACTGTCCACAAGCTAGCATACACACACACATACACATACACATACACATACACGTACACGTACACGTACACATACACATACACATACACATACACATACACATACACATACACATACACATACACATACACATACACATACACATACACATACACATACACATGCACATACACATGCACATACACATACACATACACATACACATACACATACACATACACATACACGCACACACATACAAAGGTTCATTCTCTAAAAGGGAAACACATCCCTTCACATCACAAGTGGTGGAAGCCATTTTTCATTACTAATCCAGTTAAAAAGCGACTGACTTTTCAGGGTAGTGAATATAAATATCGATGAATGGATGGATGAAGCTAGTTGAGGGATGATTGTCGTTCTGCTGCTAATTGATTTAGTGCCCTTATTAGTCTTGGCCCATTAGCTCCCCCCTCTAACTCGCCACATCTTTTTGCAGCCCCTGCCACCAAACAGCCCTCATTGTACATTTTCCACACCAGCAAACTTTGTCCAGTCCAATAACGTATTCTGTGTGAAGTTCAAACCGGTGTGCGGTTTCAGCTCAACAGCAGCGGCAAGACGTGCGACTTTCCCTTCCTTTAAATGTATTTTTAATGGCTGCTTGAGACGCTGGGGAGAGGCTGGGCCCTTGTTTGTGGCGAGCGTTGGAGCTAAAGACAGTTTGATGTTAATTTCCCTGCACTTAGGCCCAGGGGCGGCTTCCTGCCTGCCTCAGCTCTTGATGCATTTTTTATTTTTCTTGTGCCTCCTCTTTCCCTTCCCCCCTTTCTCTTTCGTTGTAATGTTTTCCGCCTGTTTTTCTGTCTTCCTATTTTCTCCATTCTGGCGTGGAACTGTAATCTCCCGCCCACATGACAGGCGAAAATAAAGGAAGTGGGGGTGGAGGGTGGGGGGGTGGAGGGAAATCCTTCTTTTCGCAAACCGCATCGCCTTCATGCATCCCGTTCTCTTTTTTTTCCTCTCTCCATAAACTGATTCATTGGGTATGTATATGGAAGGCTTATCTCTGCATATTGTCTCAGGGAAGATAGAATAGTGCGACTGTACAAGGAAGAGAGTCTGAGAAAAGAGAAGAGACCTCGCAGGGAAGTGCAGCCAATGGAAAACCTCCAGTGCTGCCAGTTCCAAGTGGTACATTCTGGACACAACACGTTTATTTCCCCTGTCCTCAAAGAGAAAGACAGATGTTCCATCTTTCTGCTCTCCAACTTAAAAGCCTCCACCCCCACTGGCATGTCCCAGCCCCCGTTCACGACCTCTCCAAGCTTCCCAAAGGGATATTCAATTCTCTAAAGCTCAGATTTTTGACATCATTGCTGCAACCCCAAAGCCAAATTGTATAAAGGTGCATTTCAATCAAAAAAACAACAACAACAACACCTTAGAGTTCTGTCAATGTCTCTTCAAGAAAGTAAAGAATATGTTTGCTGGGGAAAAACAACAACAATAAATACAGTTTCTTATGTCTGCAGTGTTAATCAGTCTTGCCTCTAAGAATGAGGTCCCAGGTCCGAATCCATTGGCTATAACAGGCCTTTCTGTGTTTATTTTGAATGTTCCTCCCATACCCGCATGGGTTCTCTTCTGACTATGCAGCTACCTCACAATGTCCAAATCATGCAGTAGGTTTCTTGTAGACACAAGCAAATTTTTGTCATTTAATCTGAATATCATGAGTCAGAGATCGTTTGCATTAAAAGACTTGAGATATTGCGCAAATTCATAGTGCATGAAAACTCTGATGACTTGAGGTAGCACTTCCCATCATGTCTCTAGTTGTCCAATCAATGCTCAGCATTGTAATTAGTAAGATCATAGGACTTTACATTAGACAACTAGTATGAGAAACTCATCCTTAGAACCACTCCTGCCCTGCCCAAGGATCCTACTTTGAAAATTCTGTTTTCCACGAAGTCTTAACACACCATCACCATGGCCAAGAAGGTCGCCTGCACAGATAAAATCCTGAAAACAATGACATCATCAAGTGGAAAGTGCACACAAACACAAATGGTATATAGTGTTATGCAGTTATTGTGCTTATGCCATAAAATGGTAGATTAAATCCAGCAGACATTATCTGGAATTTCTCAGCATTGAAACACCACCAGCTTGTATATTCACCCGCTGATTTTGCAAGATGATTTTCTTACTGTTTTGTAAGACCAGTTAAAAGTAACTGTATGTTCCACGTACTAACTAAATAGACTATGATAAGTCTGTCTGGGAATCTTGTCTCTGTAGCCTCAGACATAACAGATGAGCACAATGTGATATTGGAGGGAGTGGGGGGTTAGAGGGGGTCGCATAGTTTACCAAATGCAATTATGTAACTGTCAGAGAGGCAGAGGATGGGGAAATGAGGCAGTGGCGTGGCGTCTGGGCAAGAGTAGAAAACACGAGAGCTTGTATTTAGTAGGGAAAAAAATGGATTTGTGCTTCCAAATTGTGTTTAAATTTGAAAAATGTTATCCTGTGAATATCCAGTGTGTGCATTTGTATCTGCATGTTCTGAGGCATTTGTCTTCCTAGAGAGATATTTGTTTTTTTTTTCTGAATGACATACAATGATTACTCATCTTAGTAAGACTAGAAAATATACTACATGTGGCTTATATCATCTAAATTGTTATAATATATATATAAATTACAAAAATTTGAAGTGCAAGTTTACCAAATTTAGTGGGATCACCTTTATTCCCTTGAACTGCTGTTACCAATTTCCCAATCACAGGGATTAACTTGTTAAAATTTAGCAAAAAAAATGGTAAATATAATCCATAAATAACTGTAGATGATTGAACTAAAAAGATGCGTGCTGTGGGCATGACACAGAATAACCGGCCTCACTACTGTAACTACGTTAGGTTGAAGTGGTATAAGAAAGCAGTGGCTAAAAATGCATTTCTGGCCAGTTGCACAAGAAGCTGCTTCCACAGTAATTAAATTAAGTGCACAGCCTTTGTCACAGTGTCACGCATGTAATCGTCAGGGACAGAGAGAACAAAGAGACCACAGCTGAGCAAAGGAGGTTAAAGGATGGAGACGCTAACAGACAGCTGACAGAGTCCAGAGATGGCAGATAGAGGGAGTCCGTGACGTCCCCTGCCAGAGTCTGTTTCTCTGGCTCTTGTCTGTGTGTCACGTACACTTTTACCATCGCCGCCATCGGACACCCTCTCTCCGCTCTCCCTTCCTGCCCCCTGCACCCCTCCTAGCCCAGATATCCCAGAGGGCTGCCAGTTTACCTTGTGGGCTGATTGTCTTGAGTGACAAGTAGCTGGTTTATTTGACTGGTGCTTGTCTGTGTCTGCTGAGGTAACGCCAGAGGCTACGTGATAGTTTGGGGGTATATGCCCAAAGATCACAATACGTTATCACATTTCAAGTTTAAGGCATAGATTAGCTGTTAGGGACCTTCTAAAGGCTAAGCCTAATGGTCCTGCTTTGTTCTTGTATTATTGTGCAGCTTTTTGTAAAAACTTTTATCATGGCCCCGCCTCCAAGGCTACATTACTTTGAATTCGACATTATTGAGAAATGTCCCAAAGCACAAGCAGTTTCAACAGGCACAAAGATTAAATTTGTATTTTTATTCGCAAGATATGGAAACTTTAGTGCAATTTAGGCTTTAACTATTTTCCATCCCTTAACTGGAAGGAAAATGTTCCCACTTCTGCTTGTTTCCCATTTGGTGCTCCATGCAAGTCAAATTCAAACCTCGTTTAAATGGATCAGATATTACAAGACTACATTATGTCAAGTATGTACACTATGTTCTCCCTGGTGGATTTTTTGCATTTTGGAAAAAGTAAAGCAAATTATTCATTTGATTTGGCAATGAGGGAAACACTTACACAATCATTCTCATATCCACAGGTCTCTGAACTGTCTTCAAATAAATTCAGGCAACTTAATGGACTTATTTTTCAGCATGTAATGATAGGTTTGGGTGATACACAAAGCCAAGTGATCAGCAGCTATTTATTCTGTTGGTTTGTTGGAAATCCATCTGCAGAAGGTCAGAACTTTGAATGACAGAATCCTGCCAGACATTTTATCAGCTTAGTGTCTTGTTTTTTTCCCATGTTGGTCTTAAAATCCGACCCATCTTGCATTAACATGTCTTAAAGATAGTTTTGGGAAATGTGCAGCCACCAAGCATTGTGGCGTTCCAACAATGTGACTTAACCAACGGCATTACTACATGTAACTCCCAGCATGTGCAGTGGCCTCTTTTATCTGCTGTTGTTTTCCACAGATTCAGACCCTCTGATATGTGTGGGCTTCATTGAACAGTTTGTGTCTTTGGAAATGGCTTGGAAGTCAGCCCTTACCCGTATCTCGGGCCAGGAAACGCCAAATGTCTGAGATTCGTCATTCGCTCCATCTGGCAGAACCAATGGAGACGTTTTTTTTGGAAGAGGGTGCTAAGGGCTTACATAACTAAAACAAATATCCAACATTTTTGGAGATTACATCATAAGAATGGGATCAAATTTGGTAGTTACATCTGTGTGTGTGTGTACATATGTATTTTGTGTGTGTGTGTGTGTGTGTGTGTGTGTGTGTGTGTGTGTGTGTGTGTGTGTGTGTGTGTTGGGGGGATTTGTACAAACTGACTGTAGCAGCTTGATTGCATGATCAGAGAATCTTCAGGCTACATCAGAAAAATGCAGAGGCAAATAACCATGCTAGATGTGATGATCACACAATGTTTTGAACGCATCCGCATGTATATTATCAGGCTTCTACATGTTTCTACAGAGCTTCATTCTGACATGTTGAAGCTCTGATTACCTTACTGAATGATGTCTACTTTGAAAACGCCCCACACCTCACCACTACCACTACCCCCACCCTCCACCTCACCCTTCTGGTCTTGCTGGAATTGCTCTAAAATAAGGCATGAGAGCCTCATGGGATGGGGGGTGGAGTTGCATACACCAGCTGAATGATGGATTTTATTTGGTCTCTGTTTGCTGAGCCTAAGCTCGCTGTGTCGGTCTGTTGTGTCGGTTTCTATGGTGAAAAACACCAGCCATGCCAGACTGAGCAGTACAAGGAATACATTTTTTTTAAAACATGAGGAGGGGTTGACTGGATTCCAAGAATGAGGAGGGCGTGGAATATCAGAGTTACAGACACAAGGTATATGCCGAGTGCTTTGCAGCAGAAACACCTATGTCTGATGTTGCGCATTTCATAAATCCAAGACATGAAAAAAACACAAGCCATCTGTAACACTAACCCATCTGATTATTGCTGATTTCAGAGAATGAATTCTCATCTCCTGGGTTTTTATTCCTCTTTCTGTATTTTTTGGAGGCTTTTCTTCTCTCGCAACTTTTATAGTAACACCCTGTCGTCTGACAATTTGTGAGTGCAAATATCAGATTAATTTCAAGGAGAGGGGCTTTAAGCAGTTAACATAGCCTGCACACAAAATTATTATTGTTATTATTAAGAAAATCTAATTATTTTTTGTAATAGGGAGGCTGCACTAAATCGAGGATTAATTCTGCTCCTAGAGTAAACAATATCTAGCCTATTATTGCAGTCCAGCTGGTCTCATGTGTGCAACCTTCAGTGCACATATAACGTAACACACTAACCCCTTGTGATGGGATATGTTGCAATGACTTCACTGCAGTCCATTCATAAACAACATAATGCAACAGACGTAATTCCACACTGCAAGTTCATGCAGCTATGAATGAAAGATGAGGTTTGGGAGCTAGCTCGGACACATGATTGATAGTTCGTGTGTGTTTGTGTGTATGTGTGTTTGTGTGTTTGTCAGAATGGTAGCAGTGTGAGTGAGTAGTGAGTAGGTAACAGAGTGAGTGTATCTGCAGATGTTCTACTATAAGTTTTAGGACTAAGTCAACTCTTTGTGTTTTAAGTCGAATCTGCAGCTGCATCAGTTCTGTCTTTGCTCAGTACTCAACATCTGTGTTTGTGTGTGTGTCTGTCTTTGTGCGTGTGTGTGTGTATGTGTGTTTCTATCCTGCACCTACTCATCTCTTATCAGTCCATCCATCCACAGCTAAGTTTGTGGTATGCAGGTCCTTTGCAGTGAAATCACTTGAAATTGACTTAACACACACATGAACACAAATATCCACACAGACGTTTGTGTATGTGTGTGTGTGTGTGTGTTTTTTTATTGGCACGATGAGGTAGATAGTTGGTACATATTGGCACAACAGCAGACAAATGCATGTTTGTGCACACACACATTTTCACACTTCTACTGACCGTTTCTCCTGTCTGCAAACAGGCGAGGTGAGTCACTCAGTCTTTTTGCCCTTTGCTTGTATGTGTGCCCACTCCCTCACACAAACTTTGACACATAAACACACACGCACAAACACCCGCGCATGCACTCACGAGCACACTGAAAATCCAGCCAAATCCATAAGCAAACAGATGTCACTCTGACCGAAAAAAACAACAACAGCGTACAGCTTGTTTCTGGCAGGTCACAGTGATCCCTGCTTGTTGGGATGGGCATGAGTGTTTGTACGTGTGTGCATGTGTGTGCATGCATCTGTCTGTCGTCTGTCTGTCTATGTGTGCCTGTGTCTGTCAGGTGACAGGGGTCACACAGGATTGTTCCCATTATGTTCTGCTTTGAATCTGCATCAACAGTTTAGTCTACATTTCCCCGCAAAAACCATGGGTTTACCAGTTGCCATGACGACATGTCTGGTTCTCTCATCTGATTGGCCGTCTCCATTATTCACTTCCAGCAAGCTCAAAGTGGTTCCTCTATTCATTGAAGGCTGCCTTGGCCCCATTGAACCATTATGCCCAGTCACATCATTTTCAACCTTTGTTCACATATTCATCGCAAGTTACAAGGAAGATGTATTTGTAGGGACAATCGCATGTTTTTTTGTTTTATTTTGGGTGGATTTTTTCATCATTAAACTGTATATATATAATTTAATATTCTATATCTTAATACATAAAATACTATATTCAGTTTAATGTACATTCAAATAAGCATGCAATTACATGCACATTTAAATGCATTTATTTTAGAAACTTCCTGTCCTGATTATTAAGTAAAATTTAGCAAAACCAATTTTGGCTGTTTGCCTCAGACCTATTTCCAATTTATTGATTGCAATGACATTTGATATAATCTACTGAATTGGTAGGAGGAGGAAAAAGGGTTCAGGAGTTACATTTTCATATTCAAAAGTATCTGCAATACAACAAGCCACTCGGACAACATACACGTAACCCTATAATCCCAACCATTATGAAGAATCACAACGTTAGTAATTGTCACTTCAAAAAGCAGACGTTGTGCTTGTCACTCCCCATCAGTCATGTGATAGGCCTAAACCTGGCCAACTTTCAAAAACTAATGAGCTGTGACATCAGAGCTGCCTGCTGGTCACATGCCCTGGCTGTCAGCCCAGGTGTGTTAGTGTGTGTTTGTGTGTGTGTCTGTGTGCCGGGATGCAGCTCCTGCAGAGGCAGTTTACACACCCTACAAAACAACCTATGATAGATGAGAGAGCAGCCCTTCTGACATTCCAGCCTTCTTAGACAGATGCTGGAGACTTCTGTACACAAACAAACACATGTAGGCGTATGCGCAAACACACTCACACACACAAAACACGGATGCATTTGAGTTTGCTGTGACAGGAAGTGAAGCACACACAGCAACCTTATTAATGCATGGGTTTTTCTATACAGTCTGTTCATTTCTCCATGATCACCTGCTCGTCAAGGCTTGTCCTCCCAATGGGCTCCCAGCAGACAGCTGACCCTGGTGGAGCCAGATTGTGCGTGTGTTGCTGTGCGTGTTTGTTTGAAACCCTCCATATTCCTCCTTCATATGTGGCATGCAGGACAAAACTCCCCGTGGGTCCGGGTCTCCATGTTCCCCTGAATTTTTGTTTTTTTTCAATTGCCTTCTAATCCCTGGTGGAAAAAGGCGGAAAATGAAAGATAGAGCTAAATACTCCTGAAACGCCTGTGTGCTGTCGTGAAATTATTCAAATTCACGGTCAACTGCTTTCAAAATTGTTAATGAAATCATCTATAAATGAACCAAACTCTGCCAGAAAATACCAAGACATTTTGGTAGAAACACATAAATTATCAAGAAATGTGCTTAAAAGATCCAACATTTAGGAAGTAAATAGCTTTAAATATAATGTAAAAATATAGCAAAAGTTGTTCGCTCATGTTTGAGTGAATTCAATGCATTTTCTTTTTCTTTTTTTACATTAACTGGAAAAGATGATTGTTAATTTATGTACCACATGGGTTTGTTTTCTTCTGCCTGCATTAAAATTGCACAATGGCACAATGTTAGCACCATGCTTGGCATCAGTTGCAACAAGTGTAAATCACGTTTTTTTGGAAGTTGATTCTCTACGTCATCCATACCTTGGTGATGGGTCTGGGCACATCAGGATTAAGTGTGAGCTTCTCACTCCGGGTATGCGTGAGACCCCACTGGACACACAAGACACAAATAATCCAGTTATCAGACTTTCCCATCCCCTGATCTCAGTGTGTAAGTGAAAGTAGCTTCTTGTTCTAGAACATGGACACTGAGCAGCTACCTCCCCTCAGGCGCATGGTTACTGTAAAACCAATTCTTTTTAATTTGGACAGATTCCAGTGAGGAAAACGAGTCCAAACACACACACACACACACACACACACACACACACACACACACACACACACACACACACACACACACACACACACACACACACACACACACACACACACACACACACACACACACACACACGCACACGCACACGCACTCACACACACACACGCACTCACACACACACACACGCACACACACACACACACACACACACACATACACTCATGCACATGCACAAATACACAAAACCGCAGCCTCCTGCCTTTTTTTTTTTCTTCTCTTTTCTTTTCCAGTCTCATCCTCCTCATTCCTTTTATAAAGAAGCAAATAACTTGCTTGCTCTGGTTTTGGTCTTGTTTTGGTGTGTATTTGTTTGCATGAGTGCGTGTGTGTGTGTTGAGAGAGAGAGAGAGAGAGAGAGAGAGAGAGAGAGAGAGAGAGAGAGAGAGAGAGACTGACAAAAGTAAACCTCTGATTGACCCTGTATTTTTTGGCCAATTGTTGCCCCTCCCCCATGAGCCAAACTCACTTTGTGATTTACAGTCAGTGTCCTCACGCCTTACCCCCCATCAAAACAACACACATGCACACACAATCACAGGTCCAAAGTGCTACAAAAAACAAATCCAAATAGTGGCTATAAACTTCAGACTAGTTTACGGCAGCTCTGCTCACTCACCCTTAACTGACCCCAAAAACTGACTCTTCTTAATGCGACCCCAACTTCACACTCTCAACGTGCCCTTTGGACGCCCTGATACCAACAGCACCTCCCAGCACCTTCTCCACATCCTTCTTGACCAGGCAGTTTAATGTCTTTCACATTACTGAGTGACAGGGCCATCACAACTTCCAGGGGAATGACAGAACAAATCATTGTTGGAAAAAAGAAAAGGTTGATATTGCCTGAAACAATCTTAAGTATCTCACTGATGTTTAATTTGTATTTTTTGTAAAGTTCAATGATTTATGATTTATTAACAGTAAGATTTCTTACATAACACAGCACAGTTTTAGGCAATTTTGTAATTTCTCCATTGCCCTGGTGCCCATGGGTTATATGTTGTGAGTCAGGAGGTTAGACCCAAGGCTTCAGGGTTTTGTGTGTCTGTGGTTCCTCATGAGGTCAGCAGACGTCTGAATGCCACTTCCCTCCTGCTTTGTAGCCGAAACGCGTGGTAATTGTCTCAGCTCTTCTTATTTACTTACTGAGTGAGTGTTTGGGCTGGCACTCTGCGAGCCGCTTTACACCGTAATCTGCTCAGCGGGCCATCTGTCACTGATGCCAGGTCACATATCTCCGGGATTAAACACAGGTAGGGGCGGTGTGGTATGTGAGGTGTTCTGATATGGACACTCACATGCATACACCATGTTTATCCAGCCACAACAACAGCAAAGGATGCTCTCCGCATAAGTAACAGACAGGTCACACATGCAGCAGAACATGGGGCCTCCAGTCTGCAGGCCCTGATCACCACTTTATTATGCCATCATTACGCTGATTCCATCAATGGAAATGAATTGATTTACAATAAGCTTCCCATCCATTTCTGAGGCCCTCTGGGAGCTGCATTTTGATTGGTTGGCACTATCTAGCCAGCTCTTAGGAGACTCACGCCTCTTCGCCACAGATTAAATTCACTGCCTGGGTTTCTGTTTTGGCTCTCTTATGATAAAGCAATATCAGGGTAAAAGATACATGAACATGATACAGCTAGTTTTATTAATGGAAGACCTGTGCTGACATTACACTGAATTGGAAAAAGTTAGGTAAGATTCTTTTCCAATTATGCATAGCGTTTTTTCATGATTTTGAAAGCAAAAAAGTGTATTTTTTCAGAAAAAAGGCCAAATTGCAAGGATATAATATTACTCGGTTCAATCTGCCATACCATCAATTGCCTGGAAAGAGCCAAGCAAGCCAATGCTGAACTGCACTGCAGAAGCACCTAGGGACAATGTTTAGAACTGGACACATTAATGAGCACTCAGCCAGAGCCCCATCTGTCTTCTCATTACAGTATTTGAACTAAAGCAGGAGCAGCATCAGGACGGCTGACTGTCATGTTTCGACAAGTTTCTGTGGCGGCTGGTGAAATTGTTCCAACACTGTGACTAGAAGTAGAAGGGTTGGGGGGGTGGGGGAGGGGGCCGCTCCCAGATGCCACAGGGCAGACAGAACATCATTAGTGCCAAGTGTCTGAAAGCTGCCAAAAACATTCCTATCACAAACTCAACTGGAGAGTTTTGAGCCAGACGTCCTGCCTGATACTGACATGTGGACCACCGGCAGATGTTCAGAGGGGCGACAGTGCCTCTGCAGCTCGACTCATACTGATCAAAATTGGAACACACTGGGATTTATTTTCACCTTAGAATATTTGCATGAAATCACCCAAAAATCTACGAGATGTTGTTTCAAAATAATCAACGTCTGTGTTTGGGAGAGAGAGAGAGAGAGAGAGAGAGAGAGAGAGAGAGAGAGAGAGAGAGAGAGAGAGAGAGAGAGAGAGAGGAGGGTCGTGAGGGATGGTGTCTGTGAATGACTAACACCCCAC
>CAAKHD010002983.1:28108-46225 GCA_901007705.1 Fistularia tabacaria | reverse complement strand
CACGGCGGGCTGTATTTGCCCTCCCCGCCTCTGTACTGCCCTCAGCCTTCCCCCAACACGCAGGTACCCCATCTGTAGACCCTCATTCCCACCTCAGATCCCTCTGCTTGGCTAATCGGGAGGGTGCGTGTCTCGGGCAGGACCGGGTGGGGACGACGGGGGAGTTTGCGGAAGTGGCGTCCCGTCACAGAGTGTCCGGCGTTCTCCAGAGATTACTGCTGCTGCTGAGGTCCGCCCGCTGCTGTCACCCCGCCGCCAAGTGGTACGTCGGCCAGCTGCGCCGCGCCCGACACCTCCTGCACAAGGTACTTCACCGGGCCCCGGCAGTCGGCCTGCGTCGTTTCCTGTATTTTTTCCTTTTTTTTCCGATTGCACCCATCCTGACATAACAATGTGTTTGACGTGTATTTGCATCAGATCAAGAAGAGGTACAACTACCGTTCAGCTGCCCAGGAGGAGGAGGCTCTCCCGGAGGGCTTGAAGAAGTTGGCCAGCCGCAGCGGGTTCTTCAGGCAGGCCCGTGACAAAAACACACGCATGGACCCCGAAACCGTCCAAGTCCTGGGTGAGAAGCTCCTCCTGAGACCTTGAGCAGTCACCTCAAATCAGTCGTTATTGATCGAAGGTGCGTTTCCGCGGAAAAAGTGTGTTTCAGGGAGATCTGTGCTTTATGCTGGATGCTTCATGTCCGGGATCAGCTCTCCATCTCCTGCCGGAAGTATCAGGCGGCCAGAAACCGTGGCAGGGATGAGCAGGTGCGTTTCTTCCAAAGCATAGGTGTCAAACTGTGGCCCGCAGTGTAATTCTATTTGGCCCTTGAAGCCACAGCAAATGGCTTTTTGGCCCGCCGCTATCCTAGCCTACAGCGCATGGAGCGCTAATACTACAAATCCCAGAATGCTCTGCTGGTGTTTTGGCACAAAAATCATGACAAGACCCGTATACACCCTCTCCTCTGTTGACAGTCGTCATAGCGACCTGATGCTAAGACCGGCACCGTGCTTTTTCGTGATTTTTATTGAAGAAATGAATGGCATTGAAGTGTTTTTTCATTGGAATTTCTATTTTGCATGTGTGCAATATGAAGTTATATATTGTGTGCTATTAAGCTTTGCTTGTTCCATTTTCAGTTTTGAAGCCACACTTGTTTGGGTCCAGATGAAAAGGTTCATTGTTCTGTCTGGAGGAAGATTCTTTTCCATAACTATCAATGCTGGCCTGTGACTTTGTTCCGGTGTGGAATTTTGGCCCACTGTGGATTTGAGTTTGACACCCCTGTTCTAAAGCACGTGACGTTTGGACGTTGGAATACCTTCTCGTGTGTTTGCTCTGCAAAGATCTTTGTATCTTCCAGACCTCCGGTCATGCAGACGTGCGCTCTGCCCGCGTGGACGCTCTCCACTGGACCCGCCGCCTCCTGCCTTTCTCTCACTACCTCAATGCAGAGGAGATACTCCAGGACCTCCTGCTCAGCCTCGTGTCTGAGCTACCTCCCGTCCCTCTGGTGCGAATACATATTTCCAATCCCGTTCCCGGTTTAGGAGAATGACCTTCGGCGAGGTTCTCACCCTTCTGCCGCTCTTCCTCGCAGGTGGCAGACTCCCTGGTGCTGGCCTTCCCAGAGGAGGAGGAGTCGGTCCGAGTTTCCCTGAGAGAAAAATACAGCTCACTGTTGCGGAGGCTGCAGCAGTGCAACGTCCTGGGTAGGAACTCACCGTGAAGACGATCAGAACTTACAGGTTCTTTGCAGACATTCAGTGTGATTTCCGCCTTTTCTCGGGGTTCGTTCCCCTCCAGAGGGGGAACAAGGGGAGGCCAATGAGTTGATGATGATTCTAATTCAAGACAAGCGCCGGCAGCGGAGGAAACACCTGGGACGTCTGCGGAGGCACTTTGCCCCGCCTGAGCTCCACCTGTGGGAGCAAGAAGAGGAAGACGAGGACGGCGGCAGAGGTCACGGGACGGACGCTCTGCAGCAGCTGTCGATGGGTACGACTCTGAGCACCAGCACCTTGACCGACCTCGGCTCCCACCAGCTCTGCAGCGACGGGGACACTGTGGAAAACACGTCTGAGGCTATTTCTCCCGACCACCAAGGCAGAGCCTTACCACGGTAATTTAGCATATGAGCATTGCTTTAAAACAGTACCGTATTTTCCGGACAACAAGTCACTCCGGAGTAGAAGTCCTCATTATGAAGAAGAAAAAAACAGATCGAAATCACACTGGACTATAAGTCTTATTTTTGGGGGGAAATGTATTTTATAAAATCAGACCCAGAGCAGACGTTTCACCTTGAAAGGCAAGTTCTATTCATAAGAATAGAAGTGAGAGCAACAGGCTGAACAGGTGTCTGCTGTGTTAGCGTAACATACTAGCAGTTATTCAGATAACTATAGCAGAAACAACATAGCGTAACAGGTTTACCAAACTCTCCTTCTCACTGCAAACCACTAAATCCGTTGACATCTTCATCCTCGGTGTCTCTTCTGAGGAGGTAGACGAGGTGTTGCTTCCTCTTCTGCGTGGCTGTCGTCAGACTCGCCATCAGTTCCTAGCTTCATCTAGCTTCTAGCCTGCGATTAGCCTTTTTTTTGTTTTCTTCATTGCAGTTGGAGTTTCCTACGCTTTTTCACCAGTCCCTCACAAGTTTCTCGCTCACTCCAAACTTTCTTTCTGCTGCTCGATGACCGTTTTCGGCAGCATGTTTCACTCCTTGGAGCTTATAATCTGCAGGATAGGATTTACTTTCTCAGTTGTCATGATAAGTTGATGTTTGAATTTTACATTTTCAGTGGCACAGGAGGAATGAGGCAGCAGCTACTGGCACACGAGCCGAGAGCGCACCCTCGCAGCTGTCAGTGTGAAAATAACCAACATGTGAAATTACCGTAATTGTTTGAATATATAAATAAACCTGAGTATAAGTCGCAGGAGCAGCCAAACCATGAAAAAGTCCGGAAAATACGGTATATATAACTACATGCAGTGGAACCTTGACTTCCGAGTGCATCAACTTAGGAGCTTTCCGAGATCCGAGCCGTGGCGCCGTGGATGTCTAGCTGTGTGATTGGAGCCCAGGGTTAGCAGCAAGCAGGATCAGCGTTTCACACCCAGGTGGGCACCGCTGTCCGTGAAATGGCGTTGAAAGACAGTGGGAAAGCTCAGAGAAAATCACTGGGAAAACACGAGCGAGGTTTGCGTGTCGTGGACTCGTCCGTGAAGAGAGAGAGAAGTTTCTGGTGAGATTCGGTGACGGAGGGCATCATCTGTCAGAAAGCAGGAGACATTTACGGGGATTCCGTACGGCGGACGGCGGGAATGTGGACGGACGAAGGGTCGGAAAAGGCGTCAAAGCCGGTCGGGGACGGTTGGTTGGTTTCAGAAAGAAGCTTCGCCATAAAGTGTAGCAAAGTGTGCAAGATTCATTTAGCAGCACATTGTAGCATTCAGCGTGGAGCCAGGAAGCTAAGTGAAGCACCAAACGAACCCCCCTCATCTTCATCCAATCTTCAGGGTGAATTGACCTAATCAAAGAGAATGTAACCAAATAAACCGGTTTTATTTTGCAGTTTTCATACAGCATTTGTAATTTATCAAGTTCATTGGCTGGAAATCATAAATAGTTAATAATAATAATTCAATTTAATGGGGAAATTTAATTTGATATTCAAGTCAATGAAGCTCTGAGCTCGCTCACAGAACCAATGACACTCCCAAGCCAAGGCATTCCTGTACATGTCTCGACATATTTAGTGACCCACTCCGAGTTCTGTGTTGGCATTTCAGGGTCGCAAAACCAATGGCAGCGGACAGAACGGGCGGAAAAAGAGCCGGCGTCAAGATTGACAGGGCGATGGAGGAGGAGAGCCGTCCGGACGCACGGCAGCCGCCCTCCCTCCCGGTGGTCGGCACCTGGGAGTTTGAGCTGGAGGACGAAGAGTACGTCGGCTTCCTGGAGCTCTTTCTGAGCTACGTGCTGGAGAAGGGCGGCGCCGATGGCGGGGACTCGGCCCGTGAACCTCCTCTGCTGAGAGCCTTCTGCTGCCAGCTGAGGGAGACGGAGTTGCACTCTCTCACCTTCGACGTTCTCACAACCGTGCATCGCCGCGAAAGAGACGGGCAGCGCCCGGCGAGGAGACACAGGAGCGACGGCTCTCCGCTGTTCCGGGCCGGAAGCTGCTACAAGCCGGCAAAACTGGACGCGGCCTCCAAGTGTCGGACCTCGGCGGCTCGGAACGAAGGCTCCGTGTCCAACGCCGGCCTGTCAGCCTCCTCCCTGCGTGGACCCGGAGCTGGGAGGCACAGCGGTCTGTTCGGCCTGCGGCAGCAGGACGCCGGGCTTTCACAAAGAACAACGGAGAGGGGTCGCTCCACTTCTGACAGCCCGATTCCCCCGGGTGCCTTTCCCGCCGAGTGCTGGTCGTTTGCCTCCTCAGCCTCCGCCGAGCCCGCGGTCGAACTGCAGCACGTCCTCGATCCCAAATTAGAGGCCCGGTTCCCGGAGCTCGGCAGGCTGCTGGAATGGATGCTCCGCTGGGCCGACAGGAGGGTCGGACTTGGACATCACGGCAAAAAGAAGAAGCCGAAGGGAGAAGGGGCGGGAGGAAGGGCCGACGAAGGCGTCGTGATTCGCCTCAAGGCCTCCGCGCCGGCCGTGCTCACATCTCTCTGCCTGCTGGAGCGCAGGTTCTCCACTGGAACCCTCTCCGAAAGGCCGGACGCTCCCGTCCCAGGCCCGGAAACACCATGCAGCCCTGCCCCCCTGCTGCTGCCTGAGCAGGACAGGAAGCCGGAGGGAGACAGCAGCGAGGACACGGGCTCCCCCAGGCCAGAAGACATCCACCCCGCTGGGCTCGCTCAGCCGTCCATGTGAGTTTGTTTAGGCCTTCCACATCAACACTCACTGTATTTGTTCTCACCACATTCCACCAACATGTCTTTGAATGCAGCACGGTGTCGATGCTACTTTCAGGCATCGCCACAATATTGTTGAGCACTACCCCGCTACCTCCATCTCTCATCCATGCACTACTTTTATCTGTCACCGTGCACCTTATTTCATCACCATTTCTGTTCTTTTTTATATTTTTGTATTCTGTTTTATACATTTTTTATATGTTTAATTTTATCTAGATCCTTTCTATCATCACTATTTCCACTCTCCACTTGCCTGTAATGCGATGATGACAATTACGTTTCCCCATTGTTGGATCGATAAATATCTTTAAAAACTACAAAAATGTAATCTCCTTTTTAGAGCTGGAGGTTTCACTCACATTTCCGGCTGCACTAAGAATGTATCGTATTTGTAATATGACTAAAATCCGCATCTGCTCCAATTTATTTCACATATAGCACAGACAATATCTTGCAGCATAACGTTTGGAGCCCCAATATGCTTTCTTCTTCTTCGGATGTCTACCAAAACAAATATGCCTCCATTTTTAAAGGGAACGATTCCCTTTAAAAATCATTCCCTTTGAAAACGGCAGCATTAAGTATATTTGTTTTGGTGAGCATCTCAAGAAGAGTATATTTGTGCTCGAAATATTATGCTACAATAAATTTTCTGTACTATATGTAAAATAAATTATCATTATTATTTTTTCCAAACCTTTATCCAGACGTTTCTTTTCGATCCAGCAGCCATCCCTAACTGGGCCGCAGATATGCGTGTTTTTCTTTTTTTTCTCAAGCTGGAATTTGTAAAACGCCTTTACCCCTGCAGGAGCTCTGACACGGATGAACCGGAGGAAGTGATGTCTCACGCCACGCCCCTCCCCGACTCTCCCGATGAACCCTCGCTTGGCCACCAGAGGAGTCCGCCAAGATCGCCGCCGAGCTCGCTGCGTTTCGGCGATCTGGACGTGACGCCGGAAAAAGAAGGTGCGGCGAGGGGAGAATGCAATCCACTGGGCCGTCGCAACGGGACCCGGATGAACCTGGTGAATGTTTCTCTCACAGGAGCGAGCAGCGGAGGCGAGAGTCCGGAGGTCTCCAACGAGAAGATCCCCGGAAACACCTGCACGCCCGACACGGTGAACATCGGCACTCGCGGCCAAGTATCCTCCGTCGTCAGCACTCAGACGCGCACCTGACTGATTATTCCTCCTCTCCAGAGCATAAAGCTGGACGATCTGGACGTCTCAGCGACGGACACGACGAGTTTCCCCTCGGTGTGAGTGTGCTGTTCGCCAGCGAGGAACCCAACACGGTGGCGGGGGGGGGGCGTGATGTCACAAAGGGGAGTGAGGAACGGAGTTTCCAGTGGACGTATCACCGTCAAGTTGTGCATCACTTTATGAAAGGGGTAGCACTGATGTCACAAAGGGACCGATGTAGCTGTTAGCATCCCCTGCGCGAGGAGTTAGCCTTAACTGTTATTATTTTTACATCCCTGCCGAGATACTAAATCATTCCTGCACGTTGTTCCTCTTTGGTCGCTCCAGCCACAGCCATGCCGGTAGCCTACAAGCCCCGCCTCCTCCAGAACCGCAAGCGCCTCCCTCTTTCCAGCCCCGAGCGACGGCCCATGAAGAGCTTCCCCATTTCTCCGGAGCGTCGTTCTCCGGCGCGCCCGCGGGCCCCTCGGCCCCTCGGCCGCAGAGCCCCGTGGCCGACGCGCCCGGTGCGACAACTCCCGGCCCCAACCACCCTGCGCCGATGAGACAGCGCCTGGGGGAGGATTTATTCAGGCTGGTCCAGGTACGACCGGGCCGCCTGCTTTCCATTCGGTCACCTCTCACCGAGCGTCCTTCAATTTCTGTTGTGTTTTGCAGCACATCAACTACATGAGTCTGATGGAGGTTTTGGGCGACTCCTTCTCCACCCTGCAGCAGGCGCAGCAGGGCGCCTGCGTCCCTCACACGCCGCCTTCTCGAGCCAATACGTCGCCGGGTCACGCCGGCGTTTCCATGGCGACTCAGACACAGCCGCAAATTCAAAATTCGGAATCCAAAGCGCCTCCGGCACAGAACGCAGGCCGTCAGCATGGCGGTAGCCCACCCTCTGCTGCCCGCGCAGCAGGAGGAAACCACCAGGTGTTTTTATTTTCCCAGGTGAACGTTTGCTTGCCGTGCAAATGTCGTCCAAACCAAGAGTTAAAACACTCGCCTCCCCTTTCCTTTTTTTTTGCAGGAATTGCAACCTCTCTCTGTGCAAGCAGAGTCCCCAGGCGTTGAGTTCAGGGAGAGGAGGGGGTTAATCCCGTCCTACCAGGGGCTTCTGGCCATGGCCGACAACAGTCGCAGAGCTCACGGCACGCCCGAGAGTTTGCCCCCCAGAGGTGTGATTCAGAGTGACCACCCCTCTCAGGCTCCGGGCCTGAAATTACTTCAGCTCCAGGGCCGGCAGGGGCCGCAGACACCGCTCCCGGGAGAATCCCAGCAGCGCCGGGTCAGACTGCGAGACCGCGCCGACTCAAACGAGAGGAAAACCAGCGGCTCGTCGGCTCCGAGGAGACACCTCAGCTTCGACGGCGGCTCCGCGCGTGACGTCCGGACGCCCGGCACGCAAGACCAGACGTGGGAGAGATCCCGGCAGACGGAGCCCTCGCTGCCTCCGCCTCCTTCACCGGCCCACGGCCCCTCCGTGGCGCAGGGCCTCAGTCTGCTGCGCTTTCGGCCGACGGAAAACACGCACATCACGTTTCCCAGACTTCCCGTGCCGTCCTCCAGGCCCCTGTGCGTGGTCGCACCGATGGCAGAAAGCCCGAGTCTCCAGCTTCTGCGTTTGGACTCCAAGCCTCGAGCGGTGAGGAGCTCTCTCTCCGCCCAGCGGGGTATCGGTGGCGTTGGTGTCTGACTCGCGGCTGTCCGTGTCACAGATGTTGCTGAGGGCCGCTCCCCCGGCCCCGCCGGCCCACCTCATGTCCATGGAAGAGCTGACCCGCTCCCTCCAGAACGCCGAGGACGCTCGACTGCAGTTGCTCCGAGTGAACCGGCCCCTGAAAAACCAGAAGACGGTCCCCGCGTCCCCCGGCTCCACGGCCAGCAAAAGGCAAACACATTTCCGTCGGTAGTCCTTTTCTTTTGTTTGTTGGCTTCGAGATAAAACATCGCTGACTGTGCTCACCTTCTTAGGCAGAAGAGGAGGGAGAAGGCCGGGAGGCAACCAGGGGTCACGTTTAGGCCCGAGGAGTCCGTCGTCCCCACGCGGCAGGTCGAATATTTCTATCTGCACTCACTAATATTTTTACCCTAACAACTCACATGGACTCTGTTGTTGTTGTAGCCGGAGCAGGAGCCTGTCCGAGCTGAGCCCGCCACCGCAGAAGAAGTCCTTCCTGGACCGCACGTTCTCCTCAAACTCGGTTGGTGTGACACTTAATTCCCACTGGTATTCAAGAAAGTGTATTTATTGTATTGGCTTGATGAATTTTGGAGTTGACACGGTGGTGCGGTGCTCAGTGCCTCCACCTCCCGGAAACAAGGTCCCCGGTTCCATTCCAGCAGGGTGGAGTCCCGGTATATACGGGAGACCCTAAATTGTCAAAGTGACGTGTGAATGGTCGAATGAAAGCATGAATTCATGAATTTAAAGTTGATTTAGTGGCAGCTGACTCATTCTTCTTCCTCCAAAAATATTAACAATGAATCGAACTTTTTTCTTCAACAAATACGGTATTTTCCGGACGACAGAGCGCACCGGAATAGAAGCCACACCCACTACATTTTAAAAGAAAGAAATATTTTTACATATATTAGCCTCGCCAGACTAAAAGCTGCAGATGTCTTCTTCTTCTTCAGTGTCAGACTTGAAGAGAGTCAGAAGATCTCAGTCACAATGACACGTTCATCTCGAGAAAAAGTTTCCTCTGAAGTTGCGCTGTTCTCTTCACGCAGCAGTTCAGCCTTTCCAAAGGCGTTGGTCACGCAGCTCCACGCTGCTCCACGCTGCTCCACGCTGCTCCACGCTGCTCCACGCAGCTCCACGCAGCTCCACGCTGCTCCACGCTGCTAGGACCCACTGAATGATTTCTCGCCGCTGGTCAGCCGAGCCTCCCACTCAGCTCGGAGCGCCGCTTTAAATGCACGATTCGCACTGATGCGGAGTGGTTCATTAACGCCAAGAGCGCCCCCTGATGGCCGCTAGCAAAGAACTATCCATAGATGAGCCGCAGGGTTCAAAGCGTGGGAGAAAAGTCACGGCTTATAGTCCGGAAAATAACGTTGGATTTTTCTTAGCGGGCGGTGATCTTCAGATCTAACAACCAGCCGATATCTTTGATACGCTCAGATCTTGACGGCACACTTTGACAGCAGAACACCTCCACGTCTGTTTTTTCTTCTCTCAGAATCCTTTGACTCGTCTCTTACTGGTCAGCGATTGGTGGACAAGGCCATGTCCACCTCAGCAGAGCTCCACGCCTTCGCTTCCACCTGTAAGAGACCCCCGGAGTGCCACGATGCTTTCACCAACACCGACCCCGGTGAGCCGCTTGTCGGTCACGCTGCAGTGACTCTGCAGAACGTCTCCCTCACCAAGGCCTTTGCTTTTCTCCCCCTGCTCTCTCAGCTTGTCCTCCCACGCTGGTGGATAAAGCCGTGTCGGCTCCATGTAAGTTAGAGCGCCGTCTCCCTAAAATACAGCTGTTGTTGTATACTCGCTCGAATCATTCGTCATCAGTGATCCCCAACTTTTTTTGTGCCACGGACCGGTTTACTGTCATACAATATTTTCACAGACCGGCCTTTACGACGTTGCGGATAAATGCAACAAAATCAAATGACACGACCGGCATGAAAAGTGGTATTTTCTAAATATTATAATCAGTGTGAATCCGCCGTGCGTGCACCTTTTCGAGCAGCGTCCTCGCGACATCGCCGAATGCAGAAGGCCGGGTCTCCAAGTGGCGAAGCCGTTTTGAAGGCTTCGTCGCCTCATTCGAGAGCCGGTTGCCGCGTATTCTGCGGAGCGGGCTCGCTGCGTGGGAACAACCTGTTGCAATCAATCCATTTCTGTCTCCTCACCGGCTCTTTCATGCAAGGAAACTTTCCAAAGACGTTTTGTTCATTTTGCTCGCTTGAGGGTTTGAATTTAGCGGTAATGTGCTATGTGTTAGCGGCCGGCGCAGCCCCTTTAAGAAGGTCGCGGATGTAGGTGAGACATGTGAGCGAGGCAAAGCTCATTTTCCAAAATAAAACATGGTTCAGAATCACATCATAAATAAAACGGAAATAATGTACGTTCTGTATTCTTTCTGTGCGGCCCGCTACCAATTGACCGTTAAACTTGCACGTTAAACTTTCCAGCACAAAATCCGGGGATTATTCCGTTTTGGAAAGAGACTCCTGATCCAGATGTGGTTCCACCAGCAGAGCAACGGGAGCAGAAGAACCTGGTAAGACTCCCGATAAAATGTGTCGTGTTTGCAGTGTCCACACGCAAAACTGAATCCTGCTTCGTTTTATGAATCCGACCGTCTGCTGTCTCCCAGGACCAGCTTGGTCGCCACTTCCTGAGCGTCCTGGACCTGGAGGACGGGACACGCCACCGGGACTTGTCTCCCAGCTCAAGAACAATGGACGCGCCTGCTACCTCCTCCTCGCCGTCCTCCGCCGAGCTCCACCTTCTCGCCACGTCCGTCATCCGGGGCGCACATCCCGCCACCGCCGCCGCCGATCCACCGCCTCCCGTGGCCATTCCGGATTTCACCAGGAAGCCTGTCGCTCAGCCAGGTCTCGAGAAGCCCTTACTTTTCTCACCAGTATCTGCCAACATCTGCGGTATTCTAACAGCATTTTTATTACGATAGTTGTTTCAGGGCAGGATGACCCCGGCCCCGATCTGGAGCCGGAGAGGGTCTTCCCTCTGGCCGCCGTGGCTCCGTCTCCCTCCGAGATCTGCAAAGCCATCAAGGCGCAGAGCACCGGGTCGCTCCGCGCCTCCCCCACGCCTCCCGCCGTCTGGTTCTCCTCTCGGCTGTCCGAGCTGGACGCGCAGCTGGTGGCGCTCCAGAAGATCGCCGACTCCCTGGAGAAGGACCTTACCGACTCCAGAACGGTACGCGATGAGTTTTCTTGTTTCCGCTGCTTCGTTCTTGCTGGCTGGGATCCGCGTTGCCTGGAAATGCTGACGGGTGGACTCTTGCGATGCATCCTAGTTGGTGGACACCATTGAAACTCTCACTCCCGTGGTGCATCCTGAAGTGAAGACGACCGCGGCAGTTAAAAAAACCGTGAGACTCTTCGTGCCACAGGAAGGTATGACCGCAAAGTGAACATTTTACAAAATGCTGCAAAAGCTACTGGGGCTGAACAAGAGTTTCAACTTTTGTCTGTGTGTCACAGAACCGCCACCCCAGTTTGAGGTCATAGCAGAGGAGGACGCCCAGGAACATGACGGGGATCCCGATGAGTCCGAACCAGAGATGGCCTCTCGTTACGTCACGTCCTCGCCCGTCGGCAGAGCCGCTCCCCCCTCATTTCACTTCCCTCCGAGTAAGAGTGCGATCATTCGGGAATGGAACGAGCTAGCTCAGTGGCTAACAACGAGGTGTACAGTGTCGTGGAAACACCTTCCCAGATCCAGGTGCTGTTGTTTGCACAGTTGAGGGTGATATTTAATCCGTCTGATGTTTGTGCTGCTCTCACAGAAACCAGACCTCGGCTGAGCGAAGCATCGGAAACATTTCCTCTGTAGGTTTAATCACTTTCCAAGTCTTCACACTGTTTTTTTATAACCGTCTTCCTGTACTTCTGGCCTTCCAGACGGTTGTTACGAGGTATGTTTCTTTTACAGTCCTGTCTTCTTTACCAATTCGAGGTGGGAGGAGGAGGATCTGGGTCAGACGGAGTTATCTGATACAGCTGAGCTCTTAGACGGCCTGGTGAAGGAGGGGTATTTATCCCTGACGGACCCGGAGATGTCGTCTTTGCTG
Source organism: Fistularia tabacaria (assembly GCA_901007705.1). Classification (NCBI taxonomy): domain Eukaryota; kingdom Metazoa; phylum Chordata; class Actinopteri; order Syngnathiformes; family Fistulariidae; genus Fistularia; species Fistularia tabacaria. The sequence continues at coordinate 34,341 of CAAKHD010002983.1, read as the reverse complement.
ACCGCTTCGCTCAACAGCAGGCACGTTGGCCGCCAAAGTTACCGAAATTCAAATACTAGCCACGTGAGCGAGATAAATCTGAACAGCTATGCCACCAGCAGCGGACTGGAGCGGCCGCAAAGCGGCCAGACGTCAAAGAGGCAGGGCCTCGCGGAAGACGAGAGGAGGGAGCTGAGGGTCTGGATGAGACGGAAGCAGAGGGAGAGACTGGCCGTGTACCAGAAACAGCGGGAGACCCTGAGGGAGAGGGAGCGCAAACCCTTCTCCTCCCAGGGGGCTTCGGTGAGATCAGGTGAAAATCCCCGACGTCGCGTCGGCGCCGCCGCTCATCCGCCTTGCCTTTCAACCCGCAGAAACCCGCCAAGGAAAACCGAGCCACGTTTCACAGAACCACCGAGGAGGATAAAAAGTAGGTGCCCGTTTCCTCGTTGCTCCACAGACGTGTTTGTCCGTAACTGGGGTTTTGCGTCCGGGCGGACAGGGCCGCCCTCCTGGAGCAGTTCGGCCAGAGAGCCCGGGAGGCCCGTGACTTGGCCGGGGACGTCCGCAGCTTTCCCCCGACTCGGCCCCGGTCGTCGCTGGCAAAGGGGCCTCCGGTGGTCTCCGCCGCCAGGCCCACCTCGGCCCCGCCCGGCGGCAGCGCTAACAGGTACCACCTCCACCTGGATGCACCTGTCAATGCTTGCTCCGTATCCAACCAGACAGACTGGAGACACCGACTCAACTTCCACTTCACTCTGAGACAAAATTCAACTGGACTTGAACATCAGCAACTTGCATGTAACATCAAAAAAAAAAAAAAAAAAAGTGCCAGGGACCACAATGTGATTTATTATGAGTATAAAAGTGCACCTTTTATCAATGATGTTTCCTCTTTAACTTGCCAATGACAAAGAAGGCATTGCTACGAGAAAGCTAGTTTCAGTTCCAGACCCTTGACTTGTCTGAGACCTACCTGTCTTGACTTGAAACTTGAATGCGACTGACGCACAAAATGCAGACTTTACACACATCAGAATCAGAAAACTTTATTGATCTCCAATGGGCAAATTTGCTTTTTGTTGAAAGCAGCTCCTGATTGCAGAAAAAAGTGAAGAAGAATCAAAATAGAACTATATAAAATAATAAAGAATAAAATAATGAATCATTCTAGAAAAAAATCTGAATAGAATTAAATAAAACTGGTAAAGATCACAATAAATAAAATAAAAATAAAGGTAGAGGTCTGAAAAATAATGAGCAAGTGAATTGTAATTCTCTTTGACTTGTGAATGAATGAGTGAATGGTCCATATACAATGTATATTTTCCATCATTGGGCGCACCTGAATATGAGCCTCACCGGCTAAAAATGAACAAATAACTATATTTGTACATATAAAGGCCTCACTTGTCGATAAGCCGCAGGTGTCCACGTTGTAACATGAGATATTTACACGGAAAGACGTTGCAAAGAAACACTTTTACTTTTAATGAAATAGATACCGGTAACCTCCACAAGTACGTACTGGAAGTGCATTCTTCCCAACAGTGCCGGTAGCACGGCTGATCAAAAAAGATGAATAATAAATAACACAAGGAAAAGCCCATCCATCCATCCACTTTCTCTCCCCGCTTTGTCCTACTCCAGCTCATCGCTATCTTTGTCTTCCTCCTGCGCGCTAAAACCATTAAAGTCGTCGTCTTCTGTGTCGGAATCGGACAGCGGTGGAAACAGCTCGGCCGTTGCTCTCCGTGCGCTCACCCAGTCTTCAAGACTGTTTTCAAGTTTGAGCCATCTGCTTTTTTTTTTTTTACTTCCTGAAAGCTCAAAAAAATCCGTAAATTAGCGGCATCGTTGTTTAAGCCGCAGTTTTCAGAGCATGTGGAAAAAAGTAGCTTATAGTTTATAGTTATAGTAGTATTTATGAATATAAATCAGGGTTAGTGCACATGATCCGAATTCCCATTTCTCTTCATTCATTGCGCATCCCTGACACTATTTGGTTTGGATAAGCGGGTGATGCCTTGTTCTCAGGGTTTCCAGTGACAGAAGAACTCAGTCAGTCCAAACGCAGGCTCATCAGCGTCCGTGGACTGCCGAGGCCCGGGAACGATCCTCCGAGGACTACCGCAGGAGGCTGGGACTCCACCGGCCGGGTAGAAACCAGCTAATTCTATCAAATGTGAGTTTTTTCACGACCTTAATTATTAATAAACCGAATAATGTTGGCGTCAGTGACCTCCCTGCCGAAGGACCGGATGTGTCAGATCACCCGACGTGGCATGATCACCAATCCGAAGACGAGCGGCCACGAACGCCATGTTGGAAAGCAGAGCGCGGCCTCCTCCACCAGAGGTCCTTCTGGAGGGGCGTCTGGAACCAGAGGAGGAACGAGGGAGCCCACGGCCGCCAAAGAGGAGAGAGCGGCGGGGAGTCCTTCCCTCCAAACCCCGCCTGGCATGACAGCGTCAGATTTGGTAAGAATTTCTTGAAGAAGTTTTGATTTTGTGTGGAGTTTGACTTTTATATTTGCACAGGATCAGTCAGCCAGACTTATAATTTAAACATTAACTTTGGCTCCAAAAACAAATAAATCCACTGTCAGTGGGACTGCTTTTAAGGTAAACTTTCGTAATTCATTGCCATGATACCGCAGTTAAGTTGGCATCACAGTTGCAGAACGTGACTGGGATATGTTTGCACGCTTCTCAGGTTCTGGCAGAGCTGCTGGACACCCAGGAGGTCGGCTCTGCAGAAGACGGGGCGGCAAGGATGGACTGGCTGGACGACCTCTCCGAGGGCAGCAGCAACCTCAGCAAGATCGACTGGGACGCCATCGAGAGGATGGTGGCGGAGGACGACATTTGACCTCCGCTTGACACAAACTCTCGGATTTAATGCGCCTTTTCAATGTAATATGACATTAATCACAATGTAAATGACTGATCTGGACGACACGGTCAAGCAGAATATTATATGTAATTTTTTATTTATACGCTTACTGTATATTTACTACTTTGTGATATATTTTTGTACACAGATTTGCAATGATGTTCTCCTTTTTTGAAATAATGTAGCTTTGTTCAAACGGTCTCATGTTTTGTACGTTTATAACTTATTTTTTTGCACAGATTCGATCATCACTACAAATATATTTCTGCTCCCACTCAGTCTGAATGCAGTTTTCCTTACTGTTCCTGCCCACGGTCATCACCCGTTGATGGGTAAATCAAAATCCAGAGGAACAAAAGCAGTTCGCAGAAAAACAAAACCGGCAAAACTTTAGATTCTTTTATCAAATACTTTTTCTGATGAAATTAGTAGAAGCTAATTCTCCGGCTAACTTGCTTCACTCACTTGGAGCGTTAGAGGGACAGTGACGTCATCGAGACGTACTTCCGGCGCGGAGGTCAAAGGGGGCGGTCGCAACTGAAAACATGGCGGACCCAGGTAGCACATTCGCTTGTTCGCCGCGGTTATTTGTTTATTATTTGACGTGTAGCTGTCGTGAACACACGGGGTTGACTCGGGGACACAGCAGTCTCCCCTTTTCTATTATTTCACGTTCACTTTTGAGCTTCCTCCTTTCTTTTTGTGGAAAAAAACCCGGCGCCATCGCTTCTCCGGCTAGCATATTTTAGCTGTATTTATGTTCCCTCACTGCCGTAGCGCTGCGGTCGCTTAATTACCGCTTAAATTGTCGGCTTTAACGGTGAAATATCTTCTCAAACGAGTGGAAATATGTTGTGTTTGTTTTAAGACGTGACCAAACGATCTCTTTCTGTCCGGACTGCGTTTTCATTGTTTCTCCCAGAACCATTTAGCATGTACTTTAATTGACTTGCTCTTTGCACGGAGTATTACGGTACTGACGCATTACCGTAACGGCAGGTCTGTATGCGCACCACCATTTCAAAAACTTTCCTGCCCATTTGTTTGATTATGGATGAAGAAGAAAACTCAGAACATATATTTGTTTGTTTGTTTTGAGGCTGCTGTTTTTATTGTTGGCATCATTACTCTGCAAAGATGAGAACATGTATAGTTAAAACAGGGTTTTCTAACTTGAAAAATCTCACGATTCATTATTTTGTGAGAAGGCATAATTCCCATTTTTATAATGTTTAAAAAATTTCCAGTCATGATTTTTAATCATTACTCATTTCATGTATAGACTTGTTGAAGAGAGGTGTTTTTAGATAATAACTCATGTGGAAGAATCTCTCAGAATCTGACTTTGCGCCTTTGGCCATGAAGAGACATTATTTTGTTGTATCACTGAATTTTCTATCCATACAGGGGAGGAGGCACATTTTAAATATGTTAAAGTCAAGGCATCTTTTGAGTAATATTCTAATATCAACGAAGTATCTCGATGTCCTCTGTTTGAATATCAGAATATGAACTCCCTATGCTTTGGGTGAAATAAAGCCTTTGCATCCTTCATGCATCTTTCTGCATGATCCCCGAGTATTTGAAACAGTCTGTGGCTCTGCAGACAGAAGGTTAACGTTTGTATTTGCAGTTCAAATGATCTGACATTTACCTCCATTGGAGACCTCATCAGCCGCCTACAGGTGGAGCCGCTTGGTTATAAATGAAAGAAAACAAACTTTTTTTTAAAGTTTGCTGCATTTAGAAAAATCGGAATTAGAGCTCAGTGATAAAGAAATGTTTTCTATGATTTTGATCTTGATCTCCATAAACTGCACAGCATGTATGTTTTAAAGGATGTCGGCTGCACATCACAAATACATTTAGTTTTTGTTCTTGCCAGAAATGAAGTTTTTCAGCGTCTCAGAAACAAAAAGCATCACCGATCTGCTGTTTAAATGAATAACGAGAAAATCAGGGCTTTTGTGTATCGGACAGAATCTGGACGCTCACAAAATGCCTTGGCGATGTGTTCAGGTGAAAATGTATTTACGCCGCCTCTCTTTTCACAGACAAGATGAGTGAGGATGGAGACATTGCATCAGTCATGGGATTCTCTGGCTTTGGTATGCACACATTACAGTTATACTGTTTTTTATATATATATATATATATATATATTTAGAGAGAGGGAGAATATTGAGTTTAATAACTCACTGGTTGTGTTTTGCATTCTTTCCCTCCAGGCAAGAAGGCCCGCACCTTTGACCTTGACGCCATTTTCGAGCAGACTCGCCGGACAGCCATTGAAAGGAGTCAGCATGTACTGGGTAGGTTTGCCAAGCAGCAGGATACAGCCGCATGCAAACTGATAACCGTCAACATTAATGGCAGGGTTGTTGGAACTGTTAAGGTTTAGCAGGAATACGAGAAAATAAGCACTACTCCAATCAGAACAGATATTATAGGAATAGGAATAAGTGTGGCTTTCTTCAGAGGAGAGGCAGAAGACGGAGGAGAGAGGCGAGAGCTCCAAGTCAGCGCCGCAAACGGTCCAAAAACAAAGAAATGCCGCCGCTTCTGCTCCGAGGTAACAAATGACTCCCGGGTGGTTTGTATTCCCCCTGGAGATCGGCTGTCATTTATATACCCGTTGCTTTCCGGCTGTTGGGGTTTAATAAAGGTCCTGCTGTGATTACAGACGACGGGACAGCGGCAGCAGTAGCTCTGACTCAGAGCTCATCGGGCCTCCGCCGCCTCCGGCCCAGGACGACGAGGACGAGCTCATCGGACCGCCGTTGCCGCCGGATTACAGCGGCGCCGCTCGCAGTGATGAAGACGACGACGACCACGAGTCGGACGATGAGGATGACGTACGTCATGTGATCACACACTGCCGGGCGGCTGCGTCGCAGGGTGCCGCCGTTATCCCGCCACTAGATGGCAGCACCAGAGAATCAACGTCACACATGTGGTTTTTATTAGGAAAGCCTGTTGTTTTTTTCCCCCCATGTTTAATATTTCATGCTTCTATTTCCCCACCTGTCATTGTTACGAGAGCAGCGTTCATCAAAGTGTTGTGATGCGTTGGCGTCCAGTCAAATCCGACGTAGCGTTTGATGGATGTATTACCTCAGGCTGTAACCTCGCCCCCCTCCCAGGCAGAACGCAGCATATTTAAGTTCAGGCTCCTAACGACCCGCGGCCCAGATTCCTGCCACATATTCTTCGTATTCTTGTCTTTTTTTTTTTTTTTTTTTTGAAGCAGAATCCAGTGAGGAAGATTCCAGACAGCCATGAGATCACGCTGCAGCACGGCCCCAAGACGGTAATGCCTCGCTGTGTGGGTCTTCCGTCGACGGGATAATATTAAGCGG
>CAAKHD010002983.1:14889-28088 GCA_901007705.1 Fistularia tabacaria | reverse complement strand
AGCGCAGCATTTTTATGTTCGGCTCCCTCGCCCCGCCGCCCCCTCCCCCCGCCCCATATTCTTCGTATTCTTGTCTTTTTTTTTTTTTTTTTTTTGAAGCAGAATCCAGTGAGGAAGATTCCAGACAGCCATGAGATCACGCTGCAGCACGGCACCAAGACGGTAAGGCCTCGCTGTGTGCGTCTTCAGTCGACGCGATAATATTAAGCGTGTACGCGAGGCGGCAGATGTACAAACTCTATTTCGTCTTACGCAACAAACGCCAATCACAACTATTTGGTTGGCGTGCTTGTGGCTGCAGGACGGCGCTCCACCCGTCGGCCTCTCTGGTGCGACGCTCATTCGCCAATCCTGGAAAGTCTGAATATCCAGGAAGCTGTCTTTTCGATGGCTATATGAGCACATATGTATATCTCCTGCTCATTTCTGCAAGGCAGCACCAGCTAATGAAATAAATCTGTCCTCACGCAGAGGGTCGGGGTCTGTTTTTAACTAAACAGATGAATTGTTTTGGAATTTTCTGGAAATATCCTCTTAATTTCCCCAAATTTGTCTTGTTTTTTTTTTTTCCGGGTCCAGCCCGCAAAGCTGGCAGGCAGGTACTTTTTGTTTTTTTCCAGTTCTCAGGCAGTTCCTTGATAAGGATAGGCACTTTATTTTAAATAATGGAGCAGTTCGCACTTCTGCCTTGCACTGAGAAGGTCTCTGGTTGGATTCCCTCAGAGGGCCTTTCTGTGTGGAGTCTCCATGTTCTCCCTGGGTCTGCGTGGGGTTCCTCTGGGTTCTCCGGGTTCCTCCCACAGTCCAAGCACATGCGGGAGGTTCACTGGAGACCCTGCGATGTCCAGACGTGTCAGTGAGAGGGTGAATGGTTGTGTGTCTCTATGTGTTATGTGAATGAGAGGGTGAATGTTTTAGTGTCTATAGGACGTGTGAAATTCTTGTCGTGGCAACTTGACTTGAATTTCTTCTCTTGAAGACATTTCACCTCTAGTCCAAGAGGCTTCTTCCGTTCTAATGACCTGTGGGGAGTTTGGTGAATATAGTTGACTGCCCACAGGTCATTAGAACTGCAGAAGCCTCTTGGATGACGGCTGAATTGTCCTCGAGAAGGAATTCAAGTCCAGTTGCCACGGCAAGAACTCATGACCTGCATGACCTCCACAGACATGAGAGGGTGAATGCTCGCGAACGCCGCCTCTCGCCCAATCACAGCCGCGATGGGCCTCAGCCCGTCCCCCAAACCTGAGAGCGCATAAGCTGTATAGATAATGAATGAATGAATATGCGACTTCCCTATTTCCTGTTTGTAAAATGAAATCTCTTGAATCTGATTTCTTGCACAATGAAGGATGTGACCCTGGCGTGCCCCTGCAGGGAGCTGCTGCTTCCCCTTCTGATTTTATTGGAAAAAGAGACCTCTGAAGTGCAGTGTGCGCTGCGATGCTTTTATTTATCCTCTCTGCCTTCACTGGAGGCAGTCTGACTAAGCCCTCTGACATTTGTAGCACAAACACAGTTGGTTTGCCTCTTTGCCTGTGGATTTACAAATAAAAGTCCCCGCGGCTCGTCTTTCTTCTCCCCAGGTGTCGGCCCTGGGTCTGGACCCCTCCGGAGCCCGCCTGGTGACCGGCGGCTACGACTTCGACGTGCGCTTCTGGGACTTTGCCGGGATGGACCAGGCCCTGCAGGCCTTCAGATGCCTGCAGCCCTGTGAGTGGTGAGTCCGCCCGCCGCGACATCAAGCCGGCGGAGTCCCTTCGCGCTCCGCCGTCCGCTTCGGGGCGCCTCCCGTCTCGTCCGACACGAGCCCCCGGCGAGCAGATGGTGGAGTTTGTGTGCGCTCACTTGTTTATTCTGTGTTTAACTGAAGCCAACTCGAAAGATCCCAATCTTTTTTCTTTTTTTTGTACTGTTTGGGAACCAGTGGACTGAGCCGGAGCGGGGTTCCCTTTATTAGAAGATTCACGCTACATTTGATTTGATTACAGCGTGAACCGGTAGCCTCTATGCTTTGCTGGCCGGTCGGGGTTCACGTAGAGAGCCGCGCTCTCCGGGTCCCCGGCACCGATTCCCCGGAACGCCGATGCAGATTCTCTGCCCGGCCAGATGGAAAACACTCGCACAATTAAAAAAAAAAAAAAAAAAAAAGAATAAACGGAGCTTTTGGCTCTTTTGTAATGGACATTCTACAGATGCCAGGAGCCCTCCGTTACAAACAGGACGATGGTGACTTTTACCTCATTTCTCCTCTGAAAAATAGTTTTTCTCAGCACGCCGACGTCCTTCCAAGCTGAAGGTGAGGCTGAACGTTGGCCCTTGTAGGCCTTGTAGACGCTCACCTCTCTTCGGCATGGATGCGAAGGGAAAAAAGACGACAACCGGGATATTAATCAGCGCCTTTTTCCATGTCGGATACACAACAATAACAAAAGAGGCAACTGTTTCCCTCCGTCTACGCGGGAGATGTTTGGTGCACCTTCATTAGGACAGAGTAAACGGGATAAAGCATCTTAAAATAAATATATTAAATGTCGCTGGAAAGATTCGATGGAAGTCCTGGATAGCGGTCAGTGGACCCGCCGGGGGGGGCGAGGGCGGGGGCGTCTTCTCCTCCGTTGTCTGCGGAGCCCGACCGTCAGATGTACATCAGATGTTGTGTTGTGTTCCTATAGCAACCCCCACCTGCTGCTTGTTTTTCCGCCGCGCCGTCGACCGGATCAAAAGCTTCCCGGCGTTCTGCTGACGGCTTCTCCCGCAATCACAGATGGCAAACAAACCCAGATGCTTATCTCCGCTTCCGATTGTTCCCGTCCCCCTCGGTGTGTGACCCCTGCCTGTCCTCCCCCAGCCACCAGATCAGGTCGCTGCAGTACAGCATCACCGGAGACGTCATCCTGGTGGTGTCCGGCAACGCCCAGGCCAAGGTGCTGGACCGCGATGGCTTCAACAAAATGGAGTGCGTGAAGGGCGACCAGTACATCGTGGATATGGCCAACACCAAGGTACGTGGTGGTCCCCCCCCCACCCTTTTTCTTTTTATTTAGGCCTCGTTTTGATTCACGGACCCCGACGTGTGGCTTCCAGAGGCGATACCGACGGTGGAGATAAGCAGAAGCAGCCTACTTTAGCCTCGAATGTGTCCGTTTCTGGCAGCGCTTCCGTTGAAATCCTGTAAATATTTGGTTAATGGAACTGATTCGCCAGCATTGTCTTTTCTCCCCCGTCTCTCCAAAACCAGCCGGGAATAAACATCACGAGGCGACCTGGGAAGCCGTTTGCGAGGTTTTCACGGGAAATCGGAGGCGAAAATCGCAGACGTCGCAAGAAATATGGCAAGAAATTGGGCAGTAAAAAATGAGCAGCCGTGGAGAAATGAAAAGGAATTTGAGAAAAAAAAAAAAAGACCCTCTTTGGCCCCACGATAAGATCGAAAAGAAAACAGCGTGGATTCCAGCGACATTATATGTTCGGGTGGACGTCTTTTGTGTTTGTGCGCCCCTTTGTGTGTTTATAGAAGGATATAAATACACACTCAGGGACGTCTTGAGTGTTTGGTGAAGCCCCCCGACGGCGACGTAGATGAAGCCACGATGGGCCCGGCTGGGTTCTCCAGCCCGTCATCGCCGCTGCATGTGTGATCTCCAGGCTGCTTCTGTTTCCCTTCACTCCGCCGGTCTGCGTTCAGCAGCTCCTCGCGGTGCCGCCGCCGCCGTGCGTAATCCTGCGATTACACAACCCAGACCACGGCCGGGTCTCGAAACACACCGGCCCCCGACTCGATCCGTGCCGAAACCTTTCACTGCTATCCTTTAACGACAGCGGTAAGCCGGAGAGGAGCGCCAGCCCCAGCGGGTGGCGCTCCTCTCCGGTGTGGTGTGTTCGGACGGCGGAGTGTGCCGTGCGACCGGCCGGTTTCGGTTCATCTCTCGCTCGTACCTGCATCTACAAAGAGGAATCCTAATCAAGAGTCCATGGTTGGGTTTTGCTGTGTTTAAGAAAGCGGGATTGCGGGTCGCCGACCATCTGCAGCAGCTGCACTACGTTTACACGGGGTTTGTAGCACCTGCATGGAATTACCAGAACTTCAATGGGCCTTCACTTGCTCTTCACTGATACTCCGCTGATTACAAGCGGCGTGTTCCCGAACGTCCGACCGGCTCCCATCTGGGGCCGGAGGGGAGGCTTCGACTCAGGGCGCCCACCACGTCCACGGCCGTCAGCGGCGGCTCCCTGTTCCCGTGTTAGAAATCGCGCCCAAAGTCTCCATTCGATGATCTCACGATGAGTCGCAGGCCGTTAGGATCTGAGCTCACGGATCGAAGGGATGGGAATGTTCTTCTGAAGTCACACAAAGAGGAAAAACAAATTGAATTTTCTTTTCAGTTTGTCTTTGCCCCCCCCCCCCCGACTCTGTTTGCACTTAACACACTGGATGTTTGTTCGCCGTTGTTGTGAAGGCCCGTCTGTTCCTCCTTAGCTTTTGGCAATTTGTTCCTCTAAATCTAATTTCTTCAGGAAGGTAGCGGCTCTTTCAAGCAGCGCGGCCCTTCCGATGCCTCCCTCTTGTTTATTTTGATGTTATTGAACGGAGCAGGGAGGCATCCCAGTTATTTACAGCCCATTTGAGAATCGACCTCATCATATGTCCTCTGTGTGTGTGTGTGTGTGTGTGTGTGTGTGTGTGTGTGTGTGTGTGCGTGCGTGCGCGCGCGTCTGTCCTCATTTTATTTTCAAACCTAGCAATTTGTCATTTTTAGTTGTTAAGCAGAAAAACCTGGACGGTGGCTTTTAATTGATGATTAAACCAATGTGCTGAAAGCTCTTGACATTGACCAGGGCTTCCTACCACACACACACACACACACACACACACACACACACACACACACACACACGCGCGCGCACACAATGCTTGCATACCGATGTCATTTGGTCAACTCATGCTCATGCAGGGTTCTCTTTTCTTGAGTAACCCGTCAAAAAAAGTGGTATGTCACATCTCAGGCTCCTTCTCCGCGCTCCTCTTTGACCTGGCAGTGGGGGGGCGGCGGGCCTCCCCCCGAGTGTGTGTGTGTGTGTGTCCCACACACTTAAAGGTCATTTGTTTGAGTTAATTCCCCGCCGGGTTGCGCCAGGAAGAGAGATTGTCAGAACTGGGTTGAGCTCTGAGCCGTGACCCGCTGCCTGCCGTCAGATGAGCCGCTAAGAGGTCAAAGGTCAAAGTCGATGGGACAGACGTAGGTGGTTCATTAAAAACGAGAGCCTCCCGTTAATGTTACTTACCGTATGTGTTTTGGAGCCTCGAGTCGCCATGGAGACAGACCTTGGAAACACGGTATGCGGGTCGCGACCGCGGAAAACGCAACTCCAGTTTTCAGCCGCGCTCGTCCATGAAAGGCAACACACTCTGCAACGTAAAGGCTGTGTGGGGAAAAAAAAATGTTTTTAAAAAACCAACGGAGTCCCTGCATTTTTCTAAGAAATCATTCCTCCTTTTGCAGAATATTGATGTTGTACAGGATGTGCTTGGAAGAGGATTTTCATACTTGACACAAGTTTTTGATTAGCGTTATGATTATTAAGATGATATATTATTATATATTATTTTATAGTGAATTATTTATTTCACATTATTTGTATAATTATTATAATTTTTGTCTTTCAGTAAGGTTATTGTTATTTAACAAATTTAAGTCCCTTTTTTTAAAATTATTTTCTCGCCTGCAATTCACAGCTGATTGTAAAACGATAGAGGTTAACGCACTTGGAATGAACACAGGAGGGAAGGAATATTGCTTTTCTGCTGTGCTTCAGTGTTAAACATCCCGAATACTGCAATCCTGCGGGATCATATTTTAATAGAATATGTGTCTCATAGAGCTGCCTGGCCCGAAGGCAGAGGAAGTCACACCGTCATCTAACTTTCTGCTTCCAAAATGAATACCGGGGGAAAACCTGCTTGAATAAATCCACCAAACTCACCCGAGGCGGCGGTGTAGTGAGAAATGGACCTTCCCTGCGCTCTACATTGGATTATAATTCACAGCAACGCTGCCCGCCGACATCTTCATTAGAGACGGACATGAATATTATCTCGGTCCGAGTCCTCGGAGCCGGGGGCGAGCGCTGCGCCTCGCAGTCCCTCCGCTATCTGCGCCTGGGGTAATCTGGAGCGGGCGCCAGAGGAGAGGGATTAAACAACGAGTGTGCAAAGGACGTAATTAAACCGCCGACCTTTTTGGCGGCGGCCCCCGCCTCGGAGCCGCTGTCCGCTCACCTAATTTGTGTTCACTGAAATTGGAAAAGAAGGCCACGGGATTTTTCCCCGCGCCGGTTCCTCCTGGCTACCAGTGGTGTGTTTGCTAATCCTGTCCTCCTGTCGCCCTCAGGGCCACACGGCGATGCTTAACAGTGGCTGCTGGCACCCCAAGACGAAAGAGGAGTTCATGACCTGCTCCAACGACGGGTGAGTTCCCCCTCTGACGCATCTCCGTCCGCAGGAGAAGCCATACAGGGACTGTAGATATCACACGTTTTTAAAGGGAGGGCAGGAGGTAGAAATAGATGTATGGCAAGCTTCACTACATTTTACGCACTGACTACGTGCTTCATAAACGGTCTTCCTCTTCTTTGCCTTCTGGCTGTTCCCTCCAGTGATGTTTCCCTCCATCTGTGAACCTCCTCTCTGGTCTTCCTCTAGACCTCCAGCCAACCTCAGCTACCTTCTACCCAGATTTGTCCCTCGGACAAACTCATCCCTTATTCTGTGTTCTCTTTATGGAACATAATGCTAATATGTCACTGAAACCCTTTAAGATAAGATAAGATAAGATAACACTTTATTGATCCCCATAGGGGAAATTCGTTTGTCGCAGCAGCGCAACAATAACAATAAAAAAAAAAGACAACATATAGACAAGCACAACACAGTTAGAAAAGAAAGAACATATACATACACAATCAAATATATACATATTTAAATATACACATATATCACTATACATGCCCACACACACATACGTATATCTATCTATCTATCTATCTATCTATCTATCTATAGATAGATAGATAGATAGATAGATAAAAATACACAGTAAGGGTGAGAGTAAAGTAGAATAAATAAATCACCAGTAATGGTGAGGCTAGAATAAATAGGTAAGTAACAGTAAAGGTGAGCGTAGAATGAAATTGACATGGGTAAGGACAGATAGGTGACGACAATGGGACGTTGGTACCGATAAGATAAATAGGTTTACATGTCCAAATAAGGAGAGCCTCATTTTGCCGAACATCCCGAGGTGAAAAATGTTTTTTCTCAAAAAAAAAAAAAAAAGTTATGTAACCCATCACTATTTAAGTACTTGTGTTGTGGAATATTCATAAATATAGACCGACTTCCTCCGAGGGGTTCTCATCAAGGGTTTCCAGATTTATTTCTTCTCGCCGCGCAACTCGATTTTGCAACCTCCTGTCGGAGTGTTTTCTTCTCTCCTATCTCCGCTGTCGCCAGCAGAGAGTCCTCCAGCCCAGAATATGCCTCTGCATAGCAGAGCCGGGGCCGCACAGCTGTGTGTCCACACAACCCATCCTGAATACAGTCCAAATACAGCCCCCCTGACTAGCATGCAGTGATTTGGAGTAGAGCAACACTGCAGGAGACCAGACAACACACACACACACACACACACACACACACACACACACACACACACACACACACGCGCACGCACGCACATGGCTGTAATTTTCAAGTTAGCACGGCTTCCGCGGGCCTCCTCATGGCGAAGGTATGGCTTTATGTGCACGGGAAGTTTGACCTTGTGACGCGCGTGCAGAGGTGTGTGTCGGGATGTTCGCGAGTGTGTGTGTGACAGCGAACCCGCGGCTATCGTCGCTAAGTGGAAACGAGGGCCTGGCTTTTGCGGGCAGGCCCCGGCCCAGTGTTTACCAGTGTTCCTGCTCTCCCCAGATGTGGAGGCTGGTTTATTTAGCTCTCGTCCAAGGCTCTGGAAATCTTCCACTGGCACGTTAGCGCTGGGTGTTGCCCCGAGCCAGCGCCGACCAGAGCGGCGGAGGGAAGCGCACGGGGAGCAATTCCGAGGCAGAGCAGCTGCGTGTTTGGAGGTTTTGGCGGCGGCGGAGTAGGTCAGCACAACAAACCTGAGATGGAAAGAGGGAGCGACGAGGAGGGAGAGAGAGAGAGGGGGGTGGCGCGGTGTAGCTTACAGGTGTAATACACGCACCTTCCTGCTTTGCTAGCGTTGTGCAGAGCGGGGGACAAAACTCCAAATCGGGCCCCTAAAACGACGGCTACGTTTGTCACGTTAATCACAAAGACCGTGGACAATTGATTTTTAAGTGGTATGATACCTAACCGGCCATTACTCATTGTCAGACACCTATTCTTTTCCTCTTTCGAATGTTTTCTATAGCTCTCAAATAGTGATTGTTTCCATCCTTTACTTGATTTCGTAGCAATAAACAGTCAAAAAGTCAACCGAAGGGATAATCAACAGCTGGGCCGCATTATGGACCGATCTTCCAGCACGTCCGCGAGGAGAAACGCCTCAGTGTTCTGGAGAAGGCCTTGAATATTATATCGACAAAAGAGGCGGAGCCACGGTAAACAACTCAGCTGGGTTCCTCTGACAGCCCAGACACACGCAGGAGGTTCATGGGAGACTGCACATTGTCCAGATGTTGAATGACAGGGTGAATGGTTGGATGTCTCTACGAGGGCCTGTGATGGAGCGGTACGGGGGAGCCGTGACAGCTGGGATAGGCTCCGGCCTTTAGATAATGAATGAATGAATGAACGAATGTTTCACGGAGGCTCTGCTTTCAGGTCCAGCCACGCATCCACACCCGATGCTATCGAGTCTTAAAAAATAGATTCAAATTGGATGATATGGGTCACTTCCCCCAAAGCGGCGAGTCTTAATGGACATCCTGTCGTCCCTCTCGTCCTCCGGCGTCTTCCCCGTCCACGAGGAGCCCTCCTTTGAACCATTGTGGAGTCCACGGAGGCCCGACCAGCAGCTCTGCGGTTTGCCAACAGCACCGCTGGGTGCTTTCTACCTTTGTTCGGACAGTAGGCGGACACCTTTCAGCTTTCTCCCGGTCTTCTTTGTGCCTTTTTGCAAAGGCTGTTGAATGTGGTCAGCAGACCGGCCAGCTCCGACCCTCAAAGGCCCCCCCGCTCAGCCGTACCGAATCCCATTCACGTGGACCGCCACCCGGCCCCCGACAAGAACCTCATTCACCAAGACATCTTCTTTGGAGGGGAAGTCCTAATGAAGCGGTGGAGAAAAGGCAGCAGCAGGGGAGGGGGGACGGCGATTGTACTCGCAGTGTACAATTGCGGTGTGAAGCCGCCGCGGTGGTTTGGACCGTGATGGAAAGCCACCCAGAGCAGTCGTGGGACGAAACTCCTGGAATCGGTGATGTTAGAAGGTCACTGCAAGGAGGTCCACCCCTGACGAGGCACCGCCGGTGCTTGGTTCCTCTCCACCAGGAGACCAATCTAACATAGACATCTCCCTCTTTGCAACTGCAGATATGGGCGAGTGGGGAGGAGGACGGGACAAATGGCAGCCGTAATTGAGCCCACATGTTACTTCTGTAGAGTCCTAAGACACACTCGCACATGTTAGCGCGCAAACACGCACAAATTGAGGAGCCTTTCCAGGAGTTTGGAATGCCAGGGATTCCCTTATTGCTGGCCCGCTTTCGGGGGGCTGCAGCTGGACTCTGAATTGTAGCTGTGCGCGGAGGGGCCCCGGCGGACCTCTCTGTGCTGCCAAGGAACTAATTATTTTGTCTGTATCATCCGGTCAAAGCGAACACTTGGCCCTGAGATGCTAACCGAGGAGGAAATACAGAGTCGCACAAAACAGATGCACAGCCTGCATTTTGAATCAGGGTTTCCGGTGTTCTTAGCAGCACAGAACCAGGAGTCGCAGTTTTTCGGGGTGGTTAATAAATTAATGATCATTGATGATGGATCTAGGAAAAAAAAGCATACGGCAGTGTGCTGGATTTAGAAAAAGCATATGACAGGGTGTCAAGAGAGGAGCTATGGTCTTGAGTGGCAGAGGAGTATGTTAGACTGGTGCAGGACATGTATGCTGGCTGTGAGACAGTGGTGAGGTGTGCTGTCGGTGTGACAGAGAAGTTCAAGGTGGAGGCGGGACTTCATCACAGTTCAGCTCTGAGGCCCTTTTTGCTTGCAGTGGTGATGGACAGGCTGACAGATGAGGTTAGACAGGAATCTCCATGGACCATGATGTTTGCAGATGACATTGTGATCTGTAGTGAGTGCAGGGAGCAGGTGGGGGAACATCCAGAGAGATGGAGGTTTGCTCTGGAAAGGAGAGGAATGAAGGTTAGTCACAGCAAGACAGAACACATGTGTGTGAATGAGAGGAACCCGGGTGGAACAGTGCGGTGACAGGGAGCGGAGATCAAGAAGATGGAGGATTTTAAGTACTTAGGGTCAACGGTCCAGAGCGATGGAGAGGGTGGAGAGGAGGTGGGGTGGAGAAAGGCGTTAGAGCAGGTTGGAGCGGATGGAGAAAAGTGTGTCAGCCAGAATGAAAGGAAAGGTGTACAAGACAGTGGTGAGAGCAGCAATGCTGTTTGGTTTGGAGACAGTGGTGTTGAGGAAAAGACAGGAGGCAGAGATGAAGATGTGGAGGTTCTCTTTGGGAGTGACCTGGATGGAGAGGATCAGGAATGATTCCATCAGAGGGACGGCACATGGTAGATGTTTTGGAGAGAAGGTCAAAGCCATTCTGAGATGGTTTGGTCATCTACAGAGGAGGGATAGTAGATATATTGCTCGAAGGAACTACCAGGCAGGAGGTCTAGGGGAAGACCAGAGAGAAGATTTATGGATGTTGTGACAGAGGACATGGACTGAGTTGGTGTGAGAGAGGAGAATACAGAGAATGGGGCCAGATGGAGGAGGCTGATTGGCTGTGGCGACCCCTGAAGGGAGCAGCCTGAAGAAAAGGAAGAAGAAGAAGAAATCAACCGCTATTCCTCTCACCTTCTGCAGTTTCAGTTTTTTTACACCACCGGCACAAGAAGTGGGTCACGCGTCTTTGTTCTCCTGTCTGAATGCCGCTGATGGCCGGCCCGTCAAACATTTCAACCGGGCGGGCAGCTGCGTCGCCCCCGGGTTATTGAGCGCGTCCGGTCGGGACTGACGAGCGTGGACAGGCAGCGCGTCCGAGCGTGTCGCCGTGATTCACGCCGTTGGATGCGTCGGGTTCACCCGCAGTCCGGCGCGTCTCCAGCCATCGCTCTCCTTTGTCGCGCCGGTGTTCCACATGGTGCCCAGGAATGCACATACGCCCGACCGCCGAGGGCTTGTTCGCTCGTCGAATTAGCCGTCATGGCCGAATCCGCGCCGTGAAGCCTCGTCCGGGGCGTGAATGCAGCTGCGGCGTTTGTTCTGTTATTTATACATCTGACGGACAGCTCTTTCACGTGCATCCACCGGCGTTTCTGATGAGCCGGGCCGATACGGACGTGCCCGAGGCCTCCTCCCTGTGGTCGCGAGAAGAAGCCAGACGGTCCCAGAAACCTGCTTCCCGTTTGATTGATTACCGCTGCGGGCATCTGAACGGCTTCCCCATTGCTAAATTCAAGCATTAACGGTTTATCATTCCTTTCAGAGTCATCTAGACCATGAGCTGGGCGATACTTTTGGACCTGTCGCTATGAGCTTTCACAGCCAAAACCAGTAGCGCCGCGTCCGCAGAGCGAAATCCCCCCCGATGCCGCGTGCCCCGGCCTCCGTCGGCAAGTTTGAGATTTCCCCGGAGGTGTTAACAACGGCCGCAGATCAAACGCGCCGTCGGACCGGCACAGATGGTCCGGACCGACCGCCCGTAAGAGCAGGCGGCGATGAAACGCCCGAGTCAGGAAAAGAAAACCCAGCAGACTCCCAGTTTGTGCTTCCAAAATTTTAAGTGCTTTTTTTTTTTTTTAAATCTTCTAAATCAACCATCCAGTTCGTTTTGTTTGCGTGTTCCTCGCCAGCATCAGGCATCGCTGCTCCTTCAGCATCGAGTTCGACACATCAGTGATATCCTTTATTGATCGCAGCTCCATAGGACACCACTGGTCTGTCGATAAAAAGCACACTATACCTTTAGCAGGCAGCCCTTGGGAGAGAGTGTGTGAAAATTTCATGAAGATACACCACCTTGTGTTGAATCCTCTTGACCCCCCAGGCTTCAGCGCCGTCACATTTGTTTCCATGACCCCACCAGGAAGCCATCGAGCAAACGCAGAGCTCCAGCAATAAATAACCGTACACAGCTCTCCTTTTCCAACTTTTTTTTTTTTTTTCTCCCCCCTTCTTATCTCCTGGTGGTGGAAGGAGATCCCAGCCGCCGTCGGCCCCAGCAGGCCTCTAACCGGCGGCAAGATACAATCTGGGGCCCCGGGAGGTGTCGCTCCTCGGCGGACGTGCCGCCTCGTAAAGTGCCCGCGCATGGCTGGAGATGTACGGGGCTCGTTTTATTACGTTCAACCCCCACAAACCCCGGCCCGAGTTCCAGAGGCATGAGTGTGGGAAAAGCCAAAATGGGCGGAGTTACTGCCTCCAGAATGTTTTTGCTGGGCTCTTCATACCACGTCACAATGACACGTCACGTTGTCATTCAGCTGTAGCCTAAGGTGCCGTGACGTAAACCCAGCGGCTGAATATTGCCATTTCATCAACATCTCCGGGCCCCGGCCCCTCTGCTCGGCCCCCCGCCGTGATGTTTTGGAAAACGGTCCTTACGATAAATAGCATTCCAGGTTTTGTGTGCAACGCCGAAGGTACCCTGGTCTTTATTGGCCCTGACAGACGCCGACGGGCCTCTGGAAGCAAAGCAGAAGGGCAGGTGGAGGCAGCGCTCAACCTTCAACCTCCAACCTGCGGCTCTTCCTGACAACTTTTTCTTTTCGGTGTCGTGTGACTTCGAAGACCACCACCCGTCAAGCACTCTTTTATTTCACCCTCAAAACGAATGTCTTCGGCTGCCATTTGTATCACATTGTGTGTGTGTGTGTGTGTGTGTGTGTGTGTGTGTGCATGTGCGAGGGGGACCGCCAGCCTCCGCCCGATCCCGCGCGTGCTCCTGCTCTCCATGGGGGGGCTCTGCATCGCCGCCAGCGAGATCTACAAGTCACGCCAC
>CAAKHD010002980.1:2464-12799 GCA_901007705.1 Fistularia tabacaria | reverse complement strand
CAGAGATGGAGAAGGTGGATTGGCAGTGGAGACCCTGAAGGGAAAAGAAGAGGAAGACTTCTGAAGATTTATTCCCGTATATTGGTAAATTTGGGGTTCTATGAGACAGAAGAACATCAGCCAGAAGGAAAGGAAAGCTGGAGGAGACAGTGGTGAGAGCAGAGATGATGGATGGTTTGGAGAAAAGACAGGAGGCAGAGCTGGAGGTGGCAGAGATGAAGATGTGGAGGTTCTCTTTGGGAGTGACCAGGATGGAGAGGATCAGGAGTGAGTCCATCAGAGGGACAAGACATGGTAGATGTTTTGGAGAGAAGGTCAGAGATGGTTGGGTCATGGACAGAGGAGTGAGGGTGAATATATTGGTCGACGGATGCTGGAGTTGGAGATGCCAGGCAGAAGGAAGACCTGAGAGAAGATTTGTGGACGTAGTGAGAGAAGATATGAAGGTAGCTGGTGTGAGAGAGGAGGATCCAGAGAACAGGGTTAGATGGAGGAGGTCGAACCTCTGAAGGGAAAAACCCGAAGTAAAAGAAGGGTGTCAAACACTCCCCCTGCTGCGAACTCCGATCCCGGCTTGTATCACAAAACTAAAATCAAATCCTCGGATCTCGGAGGATTTCTTTCAAGGCTCCACTGTCTCACGCGTCTCGGTGTTGGACCTCTGCTGGACCCGGGCCGAACCCCGCCGATCCTGACGAGCTCAGGGTCAATGGCGCGTCTTTGTACCCGGGCCTGTCTCCCCGTCATCCGGCGCCGGCCGCCTGCTGCCGGACCGGTGCGATTCCGCCCATCTGCTTTTCCCAGAAGAATCGGGCCTCGAGTCGGCGGACGGAGCTTTGACTGGCGAGCAGCCGAAACCCTCCTCCTCGACCGTCCAGCCGACCTTTCACGTCCACCGCCTCAGCATTTATTCTGTCGGTGCAGCAGTTGTTTGTTTTTTTTGTTTTTTTTTTTTTCTTTGTTTGCTCCCTCCTCTTCCTCCTCTTCCTCCTCTTCCTCCTCCGGTGCCTCATGCCCCTCCAGAAAGCATACCGTCTCCGGCTTCGGGATTCGAAAACGAGACGCTTCGCTGGTTTCGGCACTCAGCAATAATTTGTCGTTGTCGTGACGACCCCCAACGCAAAGGGGCGACGTTGGAATTAATCGTTTTTTGTTTTTTTTTTGTTTGTTTTTTTTTGTTTGCATTCGTAACGAGGTCAGTGGCCTCGGTGTCAAGGGTGTTTTGAACTCCCGGGCTGCTCCCTCGGCTCTGCGGTCAGGGTTCTCGATCTTATCGCCCAGTTTTCATGTTTGTTTGAATCCACTGAAACTGGTGTCAATTTGCAAAGTGAGTGAAGCGCAAACTTGGTAGCGGCGCCCGAAGCCTCGCTCCATCGTCGAGCCTCAGCCTGACTCTCCAAACGAAAAGTCGGACAAGCTCGGAGGGGGGCGTCCTTGGAAAGCCCGCCTGAGACAGCGTCGGGGTCGGTCCACTTTCCATCGCTCTCTCTCATACGGTTCTTCAGATGAACCGTGAGAGCTTCACCACTTTGGTGACGTTGGTTTTAAAACCCGACATGAATCCAATGACCGTAATTGTTTTTTGTTTTTTTTTTCCCTTTTCAAATCCATCAAAACAAGTGTCCATCAGCAAGAGAACGGAGAACAAATCTAGAAAGTGGCACCAATGGAAACCCCAACCGAAGGTCGGTCAAACTCAGGAGTGGTGTCGTTGGAAAGCCCAGCCACGGCAATTCCCATCGCCCATCCTATCTCGTACGGTCCTTCAGATAAACGATTTTGAGAATGGACACTTTGGTGAGGTTGGCTACCACCCTCTTACCTGACCTGAAGCCCAATGACCAGAAGAAGAAGTGTTCGGCGAGTTACATGCTGAGAAATTCCGGTCGAGACCCTCGACTGGTGTCTGAGGGACGAAGATCTCAGATGGGACCGACTTGATGATAATAATAATAATGATAATAATAATAATAATAATAATAATGACACAGGATTTTTTGACCTTCATTTTTGACCTTCATTCATTCATTCACACGTTCATGAATTCTAGAAAGTGAAGGAATGAATGAATACATTCAGATTGTTGTTTTTTTTTTAAATTTTTTTTTTTATGGATGACCAACTTTCTCAAACAAAGTTCTCCGCTGCCGAGGCCGCCGTTTAAAATCATCTTGTGCGTCGGCAGTCATTAGCGTTAATCCTATTATCTCGGCAGCGATGCGGTGATGTAACGTCTGTCCCAATCAATCATTTCAGAACGGCGGCTGGTCTCTTTAATATTTTAATATGAGACACGTCGCTTTTCAGATTTCACTAATCCCCCCTCTTACTTCTCCAGGTCTGCTTCGAGAAGACGCCACGGTTGCGCAGAGGCTGCGCGGGCACGTGGCCAGTGGATTTTACGGCTAGCCGTATCCAGGGAGACGTGGGCGGTCGAGGAGTCTTCGCCGTGGGAACGCCCGCGACGAATCTCTGAACGCGTTATTTCCCTGCGATTGGCGACACTGCCATCTGCTCCCCGACTCTTCCGACGCCCCGTCCGTCCACGTTCCCGCCGTCCGCCGCGCCGAATCCCCGTAGACGTCCTCTCGCAGACGATGCTCTCCGTCACCGTATCTCACCCACGACAACTTCTCCGTCTCTTCGCGGACGAGTCCACCGCACGCTCATGGGTTTTCCATGATTTTCTCTGGGCTACCGAGCGAAGGGCGGCGTGTCCTACGGTCTTTAAACGCCACTTCAGGGACAGCGGCGGGCAGGTGGGTGTCAAACACTCCCCCTGCTTTGACTTTTTGACCGCTTTCCCAGCTAAAAGTGAAGTGCAAACATAGGCTTTTTTATTTTTAAGCGCTTTCAAGTGAAAAATGTTCAAATCACAGATATTGTATGACATATAGGTGTCCAACTCGGGCCAAATATGGCCTGCACTGTAATTCTCTGAGGCCGGTGAGGCCATACCAAATGACCGATAGAGCTAGCCCGCCGCTATTCTAGCCTAGAGCGCATGGACCGCTAATGCTACAAATCCCTCTGCTGGTGTTTTGGCACTTTCAAATGAAAGCTTGCTCAAATCACAGATATTGTTTGACACAAGGGTGCCAAACTCTCGTCCGCGGGCCAAATTTTGCCAGCAGACCAGCGATTCTATTTGGCCGGCGAAGCCATAGGGAATGATTATTAGAGCTAGCCCGCCGCTATTATAGCCTACGGCGCATTCACCGCTAATACTAACGTCCCCATCTCGTCACAGACGAGTCCATGACACGCACTTGTGTTTTCCCATGATTTTGTCTGGGTTAGCTAGCGACAGTTGCGCGTCCCACTGTCTTTAAACGCCACTTCAGGGACAGCGGCGGCCACCTTGGCATCAAACGCTCATCCCAACTCAGATCTGGGCTCCAATCATAAAGCGAAAACCCACTGAGTGATGGCTTGCATCTCCGAAAACTCCCAAGTCGATGCAGTCGGAAGTCTCTTCATGTTAAAAAGAAAAAGCATTCAGGCATTTGGACAGTCTGGTTGAGGAGTCCGGCGGCTTCTAATTACATGGAAACAGGATTCACGTGAAGAAGACAATTATGCTTCATGCTGTTTCCCGCAATCGCAGAGGCGCGGATCAAACTGCCGGCACTTGTGGGCTGAAAATAAAAAGCGAAGAAATTTGTCCTCACTTGTCACGAGAGAAGTCAACGGGAACTGTTAGTCCTCACCAGTCAGGTTCTCACTCCGTCAACGCACTATTTTTACTTTTACACATGAGGATTTAAGGTGTTTGTCGTCATTAAGGAGGGGAAAACATGGTCGCCCCTCACAACGAAATTCTCTCTCCTCTCCCCGCAGCCAATGCAATGTAGAGTCATGGAAGTATGAGCAAAATTCATATTTATATCGCTCATCCTGCACTGGGGCTGCTGGAGCCTTTCCCAGCCTTCCCTCTGCAGCGTTCTCAGGGCCACTTATGGAGACATACAACTCTTGCTCTCTCTCTTCTATAGAAACATACAACTATTGCTCCTCTCATTCGTGTCCTATAGAAACATACAAGTATTGCTCTTCTCATTCCTTTCCTAAAGAAACAAACAATTGATCCTCGCATTCATGTCCTATAGAAACACACTATTAATCCCCACATTTATGTCCTTTGGAAACGTACAACTCTTGCTCCTCTCTCTTATGGAAACATACAACTTTTGCTCCCCTCCTTCATGTCCTATAGAAACATACAACCATTAACCCTCTCATTCACATAAATGTACACAACAATTCACGCTTTCCTTCGGCCAACTGCATGTTTTTGGACTTAGGAAGTAACATAAGGAGAATATGGAGACTCCAGATGGACTCCAACCGGGGACCTTCATGCTGTGAGGTGGAAGCTCTGGCCTCTGCGACGCAACAAAGAAGTAACATAAGTATGAAATGAACACTTACAGGTCTATGATGTTAAAAAATAAGGTATAAACAGAAAGGCTATACATCAGGCACGCCGAAGCTGTTTCAGTCGTGTGGTTAGCGCCTGGCGCTGCAGCCCCCTCGCCGTCGGTGGGCGAGTGTGGAGGCAATGACAGCGCTATAAAAGCTGGGCCCTTTCGCACATTTGTGCAACTATAACGTTGCTAATTGAAAAGCGTGGGCCGTCCATCAGTTGCTTTAAAACAAAACCAAACAAAAATAGATGCTTTGCACGGAAATATTAATAACGACGGACACACAATTGTCAAAGATGTTTTCAAATGATTCCTCCGATTGAAGAAGAAGCCATATTTAAAGACGAGGAAAAAAAGGATCATGTCTCATCTCTAATAAGGCGGCAGATGAAGGGGATCTCTATTCCCCGGTTGGACTTCCTGGTGGGCTCAAACACGCCGACCCCCGATCCACTCAGCTTCGTCGCCGGAAAGCACTTTGAGGGGGCCGGGCGAGCGGCTCATTAACGGAGCTTAAGGGTTTCTCCAGAGGGGGGTGACAAGGCGGCCACTCGGACCCGGCGGGTGGGCGGCGGTCCTTAACAAGAAACGCTCGTTCAGGCGGGAATCCATGTTGCCGTAATTCCATGAAATGAGAGGCGGGCGTCCGTGCCGAGGCGCAGCGGGGGGGGCGGTAATACCCACCTGGAAAAAGGGCAAAAGAACCACGGGGCCGTCGTGTCCAAAAAAAAAAAAAAAAAAAGAAAAACGCTCAATAACCACGGCCCTTCCCTCAGCGGGGGTTTCCAGCCGATCCCTGGATAAAGACGGCACGGTGGGGAGTGAGCCCCTGAACAGTATGAACTCCTGAACTCACCCCTGACCCTGCGCGGGAACTTCCAGCAGCGTATGGGTTTTATGGAAGTTTAGATTTTCCTTTGGTCGGCTCAGATGTTACGCCAGGGGTGTCAAAGTCCAATCCACAGCGGGCCGAAAATTCAAAAGCGGGTCAAAGTGTCGGGCCAACATTGATATCGATTGAATAAAATCTTCCTCCAGATAAAACAATGAGGCTTTTCATCTGGAAACAAACAAGTCTGGCTTCAAAACTGAATCTGGAACAAGCAAAGCTTCAAACTAGACAATATAGAACTTCATGTTGCACTCATGCAAAATGGAAATTCAGATGAAGAAACACATCAATGGCATTCATTTCCTCAATAAAAATGAAATAAAAATGGTACGCCTCTTTTTACTTGCTGCCTTCTGAATTCAATTTCAACAGTGACCTTTTCCCACAGGCTGATAATAAACGTAAAAATAAAATAACAATAACAAACCAATTCACTAAAAATAATATTCCGCAATGAACGTGAAATCGTTCAAGCCCATGTCTTGGAGTGGCAAGAAAAGGTTGATTATCGCTCATGGTAGCACGGTGCTAGTGTTAGCATAAGGCCGCTATGACAGAGGAGGGCGTTTACGGGTCCGGTCGTGATTTTCGTACCGAAACACCAGCATAGCGTTCTAGGATTTGTAGCATTAGCGGTCCGTGCGCTGTAGGCTAGAATAGCGGCTGGCCAGCGCTAACAGTCATTAGCTATGGCTTCCCCGGCCAAATAGAATCACACTGCGGGCAAAATTTATTTGACACCTCTGTGTTATACAATATCTGATTTGAGCATTCTTCATTTGAAAGCGCTAAAAAAAAAACAAACACCGATGTGTCGAGAAATCTGGACGCGGAACGAGCAGCGCCGGGCGCCCATGTTTGCGCCGCACTTTTAGCTGGGAAAGCCGTTCAAAAAGTCAAAGCAGGGAGAGTGTGTGACACCCACGTGTCCGCCGCTGTCCCTGAAGTGGCGTTTAAAGACAGTCGGACACGCGTCGCCCTTTCGCTAGGTAGCCCAGAGAAAACCATGGAAAACCCATGAGCGTGCGGTGGACTCGTCCGCGAAGGGGCGGAGAAGTGGGTGAGATTTGGTGACGGAGAACATCGTCCGCGAGAAGACGGGAGACGTTTACGGGGTTTGGGCGCGTCCGACGGTTTGATGGTTTTAAAAAAGAGGAGCGGCTTCCCTCCGTCCGTCAATGGAGTTTAGACATAAAGTGTAGCAAAGCTACATTTAGCATAGCGTTGTAGCATTGAAGGACGGCGTGGGGGCAAGAAGACGGATTCCCACGGGGGTTCTTTCAAGTCGAAGTCAACGTCAGCTTTATTGTCAGTTTCTCCGCATCTACTGGACGTAGAGATGAATGGAGAAGACGTTTCTCACAATCCCACGGTGACGCGAGATGAACAAAAACAATGATAGCAAAAGAGTGCAAATTAGCCGTAAAGTGCACGCTCACATGAAGCAGTGAACATGAAACTGTGAGGTATGACGTGCACGCAGATACGGCTGATATTTGACGGTGTGAGAGAGTACGTTGTGTGTGTGCGGTTCAGTGCAAAGGTCAGTCGCGAGTCCTTGCATGTATGGCTCCCCAACGTCGCGTTCCCTTTGAGGAGGAGAGTGGCTCCAAATTGACGGAAACCTTTTAAAACCGGCCGAATGCGGTTTTGACGGGTCTGACGGGAGTCGGAAAAAGCTGAGAGGCGCCTGAAAATTTAATTACTTCATCTGTGGAGAGAGACGGCGTCGCTTGACGTCGGCGGCAGAAGTCGCTCTCCAACTCATAATATCGAGGACTCTACCTGCCTGTATCTTCTCCTGTGACCCTCGGGGTGTCTAATTTCGCCGTTTCCCATGGCAACATGGCGTCACCCGTCGCTACATCTTTTATGAAAATCAAACCTATTATTGGATCATCCCGGCCACTCAGCCCTGCTGGTACAGGTAATAGAGCCGTTGCGCTTCTTCCTTCTCTTCCGTTCGTTTTACCCCGGCCGGTCGAGGCAGAAGGCCGCCCGCGCCGAGCCGGGATCTGTCCGAGGTCTGAGGCGCCGTTTTCCCCCGGCGACGGTCGCCGAGCGAACGCCGGCTTTGGGTTTCACCGCATCACGCGACACCGAGCGGCTTTTTCCTCGGATACCGCCGGAGGCCCCGGAGGTGCTCCGTGAAAGAAAAAGGATAATAAACCCACGGTTCTCCGGGTCGCATTATCATCTCCGCTATTTCTGCGACACCTTTTCCAGTCCCAGGCGTATTTTGGTGTCATTTGCCGCATTTATTACGGCGAAAAAACGGCCTTTTTACCGACGCGGGGGAAGATTGACTCCTTGACGAGTACCTTTCGGGAAATACCGACGCAGGGGAAGATTGACTCCTTGACGAGTACCTTTCGGGAAATACCGACGCAGGGGAAGATTGACTCCTTGACGAGTACCTTTTGGGAAACAGTCTGAAGTGTCTGAGGCCAATGCCGGGGGGGGGGGACCAACGTTTTGCAAAGAGGGCCATATTTGGCGAGGGGAAAACGTGCGAGGGCCGAGCGCTCATTCTTTGAACCATTAACATTAAATGCAAACAAACTGTTTCATGAAATATTTGATTGCAAATGGCATCCTTTTTAACAAACATCAAGTCTTTTTTTTTTGTGTGTTTTTTTTACCAAAATCCATCTATTTGAGTGCCACATAAAATGAGGAAGAAAAAAAACTTTCAGAAAGATGAAACACATCTAGGTTCGTTTGAAACATCTTTCACAATTGAATGCTTACGATGAACTTCTAAATTCAAATCACGTCAGCAGGAAAATAACGAACCAAACCTCGAGGGCCACATGAATCCTTGCATCACTCACGGGATCCAAAATGCCGCGTTTTTCATGATTTCAAGTTTGGGCTCAGGAACTCTTCAAGCGGAGGAGTGGAAGAATCGCGGGGTTTTGTTCACGACTGAGGGAAGGACGGAGCGGGAGGTGGACGGGCGGATCGCTGCGACCCCGTCGTGGTGAAGAAGGACCTGAGCCAGAAGGCGAAGCTCTCAATTTACCTGGTGGATCTACGTTCCTCCCCTCGCCGACGGTCACCAGCTGTGGGCGGTGACCGAAAGAACGAGATCGCGGATGCAAGCGGCCGAAATGAGTTTCCTCCGCAGGACGACCGGACTCTCCCTTCGAGACAGGGTGAGGAGTCAGATGAGGAGGCCGACGGGGGGGAAAGACCCAGGAC
Source organism: Fistularia tabacaria (assembly GCA_901007705.1). NCBI lineage: Eukaryota > Metazoa > Chordata > Actinopteri > Syngnathiformes > Fistulariidae > Fistularia > Fistularia tabacaria. The sequence goes on along the minus strand of CAAKHD010002980.1, from coordinate 4,276 downwards.
ACGCTGGAGAGACTGTGTCTCCAGGCTGGCCTGGGAGCGCCTTGTGGTCCCCCAAGAAGAGCTGGACCATGTGGCCGGAGAGAGGGACGCCTGGGCCTCCCTCTCCCTCGAGGGCAATCGGCAGGAGATGGATGGATGATTTTTAGACTCAGAACTAAAATACCAAATTGAAAAAAAACGGCTGCTGGACCCGATGAGATTTTGTTATCGGTTTGGAAATTTGGTGCGGATTTGAAAAGGGGCCGCATTTGGCCTTTGGACATGTCGGGCCTAAAGGCGATGTTCTGTACGCGCACGCCTTTGTCTCGGAGTTTTTCCGCGCCGACCGCTCGCAGCCGCGGCCCGACAGTCACACCGACAAGCAGCGCTCGGGATTCAACAGCTGTCGGCTTTCAACCTCGCCGTCTGTGCCTCCCTTGACGCCACATCTGCTCCGGCTAACGCTATCACCCCGCCGTTTTGGAAAAGGTATCTCTGAAGGGATCCTCTGTCGTGAACATCCACGTTCGGGCCGTACGTTTGTTTGTTTTTTTGTCAAGACGAACCGTCAGCGCCGGTCTCCAAAGGATGAATTAAAAACCCCTTGAGAAATCGGGCTCCGCGATCCGCGCGCCGGATTCGCTCATCACTCCCTTCCCCGTCCAAGCGGCGCCGGCAAAACCGGAGCGAAAAAAACGACCCGGCCGAGACAAATCCGTACCGGAGTCGCGTTCGCGCCGTCGGGCGTCCACGAGACGGCGTGACGGCCGGACAGCTCGCGGAATGCTAATGCGGTCTGGGCTATTTAACGTCTTTCTTCACATTATGCTACGTCCTTTCCCCTGAGGCCTCGCCCTCGTTTGTAGTCGTAGAAAATGTGAAGAGGCGGCAGAGTTTTTTTGTCCACGAGCGACAAGCTTGTACATATTCGGCATCGAATTACGATTTACGCACGCTTATTTTCACACCGTTCTGGCTTTTTTTTTTTTTTTTTTCGTGTTTCCCGAGACGCGAACGTCCCGCTCGCCATCTCAACGTCCCTTCCGCCGGTCCGAGACGGGTGCCGATGTCCCCGGCGATCACGTCCGTCCTGCCCCCCCACCCCCGAAATCGAACCTTTTCCGGCTTTTCTTTTATTATTTTTTATTTGCTTTTAAACATAATCTTTTTTCAACATCTATGCAAATGCATGTGCAGCATTTTATAATTTGAATGCGTCATAAATTCGGAGTTACGTCACATTCAGGATTCACAGTTTCAAAAAGTGAGATGCGGAGTTCCACAAGGCTCGGTCCTCGGACCCAAATTATTTATTCTTTACGGAAATGACATTTCTTCTGTATCGTCGCTGCTTAAATCTATTATGTTTGCGGATGATACAAACTTTTTGGGCTCTGGAGAAGATATTATAGACTTAGTGGCGTTTGTGCAAAAAGAATTTTCTGAAATGAAGACGCGGTTCGACCATAACAAGTTATTTCTAATTGAAAATAAAACTAAATTTACGATATTTTCGGGTAACAGAAATATTGGGGAGGTAAAATTACATTCAAATGGTAAAGAAACTCAACGCTTTTCTGAAGCAAAAGGTCTCGGTGTAATCATGGACGGTAAACTCTGTTGGAAACCGCAGATCGATGTTGTGAAACATAAAGTTTCCAAGTCCATTGGGATTCTGGATAAAACCAGAGATGTATTGAACAAAAAAAAAAAAAAAAAAAAAAAAAGGTGAAATTGCAATGGGCCTCTTGGGAAATGGAGGGTTTCTTAAAAGGGGGGGGGATATGGGGGAAGGGGGGAAAAGCCCGAACTGCGGCGGAGGGCAACCAGAAA
>CAAKHD010002976.1:10652-37348 GCA_901007705.1 Fistularia tabacaria | reverse complement strand
TGAGAGACACCCCTCTGCCACACACACACACACACACACACACACACACACACACACACACACACACACACACACACACACACACACACACACACACACACACAAACCTGTCCTCTACCTTCTTATCTCAGCCCGAATCCCATGCCACCTAACCACCAGGTGGAATTTGTTATGTGCTGTTTGCTTAGCATAATGGCCAGACACCTGACTCCTCGATATAAGGCTAACTATTTGTTTGCTGTTGTCACTGTGTGCACACTCATTCCTGCATCTTAATATTGGACACGCCACAGTGATGCAAAATCAGTTGTTTACCTGAAGAGTTTGAGAAGGTTTGAGAAGAGAGGAGAAGGTCACTCAGCATATATGACTTTGACTGTTTCTCTCCACTGCGCATGGCACAAAACACTGTAGTTCGAAGCATAATGAAAAATTGCTGACAGACTCTTAAAAAAGGCCAATATATGTCACTTTTTAAAGGATGTTATCATATGCATTTCCGTTGATCCATATACAACCGAATTGAATGTCACATACTTAATGAGTGCAAGCATCAATAAACACAGTGTGATAAGAAGAGCCAGCTCCTGGCACTAGAGGGCACTCAGCCTACATCTATATTCAATATCCCCTCCTCCTGCACCGTCTTTGAAGGGGGAACACATTCATTTCTTCATATGTAGGGCTCTTATCACACTCTTAAAATCTCTCCTTCTCCATCTCACTCACTCTATCGGTAAGATCAGAACGCCATTGGCGAGCTCTCAGGAGCTCTTCAACCATGAGAAGGTCACCTGAAAGAAAACTTCCTCCCATCTGGCTCCATTAATGCACATGTGACCTTCGGGTCCCATGACGAATGTATGTGAGTATGTGTGCGCGTGAGTGTGTGTGGGAAAGATGTAGCAGCAGTAAAATCTGGTGCGCTCAATTGTTCCATTGTTTACTGTAATCAAAGCCTCAATCAGGCACACACAGATGCCAACGCAAGCCACTTTAGCTGCCTCTCCTTTGTAATTGAAATCAATAGAAACGGCTACCACATCCAACAATTCTGTCACTGCACATCTGCTGCAACAAGCAACAAAACAGCAAGATGCCTGCTTGCAAGCACTTAAAAATACACACTTACACTTACACATATATGCACTCGTTCATAAACGGAGATCACATATGCTGAAGGATACAGGTCTCCTCAGTGTAGGCCACAGGAGCTGTGCTGCCAACTGTCATGTAGCTGTAGAATGACACCTCCAGAGTGTAGCAGTAGGACGTATCATCAAGGAGACCACCGAGGAAGCGTCTGCCAGTACCCGCCTTCACCACGTCCCGGTTAAAGGATGTGTTCGACTATAATAATACACACACAAAAAAACATGGCTATTGCAATGTAAAATAGTAGTTAAAATTGGAACAAAGTTCATAAAGGATGGGATAGATCATGACTTTTGGAGTATTCATGATTAGTTCATGGTTAATAACTCGTTAACTAGTTATTCTAAGTAGGTCAGTGATGAATGCGTTTAGGATGAAATCTCTGTCAGTCTGTAATTCCCTGAAAGGCCATGATTTTGCAAACAGACGCAGCTAAAAGAAATGCTTTTGTATTTTTCATTTGCTTTTCAGAGGGTCAGTGCATTGAAAAAAAAACGTCCTTCTTGTTTCTACTTCGTTGTGGCGTTGGGGGCTGTTCCTGCCAAATTCTTTAAAACCACAGATCATTTGTTGAGTTGTGCTGTTTGATGAGACGGACTGCAGTCTGTTTCTGGCAACTGAGTCATTTTTGGAAAAAATAGCTATTGCGATCTACTGCTTTTTGTCTTACTGGCAGTTGGCAAAACACCACAAAGGTACATGTTTGGCTGTCCTTTATTCTTGGAAGTATTACACTGTGATTTAGATGCTTGTGTATTTCATATAGTGTATCCTTGCAGATTCTCCAGTGCAATGCTGTATTTCCTCAATCACTTGGATCTGATGATACGCTCCTTTCCTCATATCACTATCCATTATCATAAGTTAGGTCATTACAGCACATTCTTTGGGGGTGATCGGCTAGCCAGTTCAGTTTAAACCTGTATGTTCTGGCCCATGTTCCAACTACACCCATATGTTTTTGAATTTTGTAAACCACTTAAGTCCCATTTTCTCGCCAGCTTGTGTGGATGTAATCCTGTATGATAATTTTAATCTCTGCTTGGCTCAGAGGCATTTCTATGTCAATGAACTGATGCTTTAATGGCTTAGCCTCTATGTCTACCCTCATATTTTACTCCAGTTCAATTCAGGCAATCACCCAAATGAATGACGCAACTGGTCTGCTTCAAAGTATCCATAGTAGTAAATGGAATATTTCACAGACAATATCCTGCCTGCATGATGATTTTCCAGACTTATTGCTTGAAAGCACTCAAAAACTATCAAAAGCCATTGCAGCACTGCAGTGCTTATAATATTCAGAGTGATTCTACTCTTTTCAATGGTCCATGTAAGATTTTGAATCATCTGCATGTTACAATTTTAGTATTAATGTAGGTGTCGTTCGGTACCTTTTTTTTTGCTGACTTGTGTCTATGGATACGTTTTGAAAAAGGTCTACGATCCTTATTTGAAGATGTTTTGAAAAATAAGAACATACCACCATCAATAATGGCAGCAAGTCCAGTCACATAAAATATATAAGTATTTGCAGTCCTTTAGCGAATTTAGTAAAGCAGATGAACTGGAATCTCACATCTAATTTGTAATCATTCTGGCGATCCAGTCTTACACATTTTCAACTGCAGCTTGCAATTTGTTTTTCTGAGACTGATCCAGAGTGTGTTGATGTGAGAGTAAGGCGTCATTACTTTCCAAATTTTACATATCATTACATCTCCTTGGCATAGAAACCCCTGTTATCAATATTTAATTAATGGCTTGAAATATCTTGATTTCTGATTCAATCAGCCCATTTTGAAAACCAGACAGAGAAACAGAAAATTGATTCCTAATCTCAGCGAACTATGCTTAGCTCACTGTTCTAATGCCTTTCATATCTATTTATTATGCTGAATGGTCTATAGGTTGAGGGATTCTATAAATCTTCATCTGATACGCCACCAGATTGGCGATAGTTAAGAAATATTGCTCTTCGACTCGTAAAGAGCCAACTCAATCCGGCTGTTAATTTACTCCCATAGTGACACCAAAATTGCATTGCATTAGTCAGTGTGTATTGACAGAATGTGCTTAGAACATGAAATCAGTAAAAGAAGGATTAGACTTAAGAAGGATTTAGCTAGTGCATTGCACACCTGAAAAAGCTTCTAGATACAAATTTTATTCACAAAGCATGTTTTTGCTACACCCTAGACAAAAAACGAATAGTCAAAAATAGGGCTTCACTTGATTTAAATCAATAAAATATATTTAAGATTCTCAATTCTATACATAATCATAAAAGATATGAAAATGATCCACGATTACAAAAAATTCAAATCAGGATGTGCTCGTAGAGTGTTTATATGATTCATCCGCTCAAGATTGGTGACTGGCATCTTAGTTTTGGTCTGAAGCTGAAATGTGTGGGACACTTAAATATCACCAGAAATTCACTACAGACAAGCCTAATGGGGACTATATTTTCTTTTCGCTAAATTACAAATTGCTGTCTTGGTACTCTCCAATACAAATAAATCTAAAAATAGTGATGTAATAGATTCACTTGAGATGCGAAGACAAAATATGAAGGGCAGCTTAAATTTTCACGACAACCTCAAACAAAGTCATGATAAAGACTATCTGTAAAAGATAAGAATGGGGGAAAAACCCATCTGTTTTGACTTGGACTGTGTCAGCTACACTACACAAATATGCTGTCTTGGGAAGAATGTAGAAAAGTTTCCATTTACTGTCACTCCACTCTGCTGCAGTAGGAGCCGCCTTGCTGAGATGCAGACTTGGCAGCCACCACTGGGAGTTTGCAATGATTGTGTTGTGCTACTGCTGCAATGGGCTTTAAGTACTGCTGAATGGGCAGGGGGACAAAAACACAGTAAGGCAGATGACCCCTGGGCCGGCTGTCCCACAAGCAATATAAGTACTGTATATATTCATCTGCAATGCATATCGTTACATGATGATAAAAATTATGTGTGTAATAAAGGAGTTCTTCATGAGAAAAATAATGTAAAATGATAATAATTGTTAATGATTTTCAGTTCGTATCAAAAAAAGGCATGGCTTTACCTAAATATGCATTATGTGGCTTCATATGCTTTGTCCTTGAACAATATAGTGTATTACTGATTGGGCGTAAACCAAATAGGATAGACTGGAATTCACTCTGCCTTTATCTCTGCACACTGTATCATCCTTGCGTTGTACATTTGAGGTTAAAGATCAGCATTTCTGACTTGTCCTTACTTCCTGGTAAGCACTGAGAGCCTAATGGTTCTCTGGGATTTTCACTGTAATATGTTTGAGTGCCTCTGCTATGAAAAATCACCATCACAGGAAGGTGAAGGTCATTAAAAAGTGAAACGAGAAAACCATTTTAGTGGACAATGTGTCCACCAAATGGAAACAATGCTGTAGTCATGAGCCTGAGACATCTGCGATCAAACTACAGGTTTTTTCCCTGATGCTCCACGTTGATTTCAAGTATACTATTCATTATCAGATTTTATTTTTCTACTTCCTAAATATTTCTCCAAGATCCAAAAATGAAAAGATGTCATACTTTTTCATGACCTAGTGGTCAAATGGTCTGCCAGCTCAAATTTTAAATAGCTGAATGTCTGAATACATTATTGTGTCAAGGAAAATGTCTTCTTCTTGTGCCACCATCTTATCCATTTCCTTTTTTGCCTGCACTTGTCCTGTCAAATCTTTAGCTCCAAATCCAATCCTTATATTTGGAACTGCTTCACATAGACTAGGGAGAATCTTACCTCTTACCTCATTTTTTCCTCTTTTACCTCTTCGATTGTTGACGGGGCATTTTCTTATTTTCGTAATTCTCTAACACTGTGCTATTTGGATCCAAATTCTCAGATTTAACCATCATTTTTCAGTCCCTTATCCTTTACTTCTCAGCTTTATGAAGGGGCATGAATATTTGTGAGGCTCGAATATGGTTTCATCTCGACACTAAACCCATGCTCAGACCTCTTCACCATCTCTGTGTTATAATTCTATTTTATGTGTGTGTGTGCGTGTCAATGCATAATATATTGCAAAGTCATTGCATGTAGATTTTGGAGAAATTGTTTTCTCGACAATACAAAGACTAACATGAATCAGGGAGTAGAGCGTGCAATGCAAATATCAAAGGGTTATTGTTTTTATACCAAACTCTGGGAAAAATTCTCAAAGTGCCCTTGGGAAGGACACTCTTTTTCTCAGTGCTATGGTAGAGGAAAGGATTGGCGGTATGTGCCCGCATTTTCATGAAAAAGTATCCTTAAGATACTTTCCTTCTAATTTATGTGTATTAACTGGTAGGGAGGATGAGGAAACGCGGTCACCAGAAAGTTGTGTCCACTTGAGTACGAGGCACTAACTGGATTGAATGTAGTCCATTTCTTAATTCATCAATAGTAATCATTACATCAGTCTGTTCATTCCTTATTTATAGGAATGAACAGTCAGCCTTCTCTTTAAAGAGGATACCTAGTCTTACCTTTAAGTACGTTGAGTACAATGTGTTTTTGTGAATGCTCTCTCTAGGTTCAGCATCTGTTGCACACAAGATTTGACTTCGACTGGACTTTTCTTCCTTTCAATCAATAATGACCTTGTCTTTTCTTGCTCCGTGGGAGAGGTCTATTTCAATCTATGTGTCTTAGTTGTATGTGTAATCTGTCCTCTATGGGATCTAACATGCATTGTTTCGGCAAAACCAAATAAGCAGATGTTAAATAGTGAATCAACATCCTAAAGTGCAAAGACTTCAGCCATACAACACTTTGTGCCACTGCTCTAAGTCTGTATTTGTATTTGTTTGTGTCATGCTGAACGCAGCAGCAGTGGCTGCTGAGCTAGCTTAGAATTTTTAATGTTAAGCTCGCCTATGAACTGTGGTTGGAACCATTCTGCTCATGAGCCCTCTCCTCTGGTGTGTGCGCTTGTTTCTTTGTGTGTCACTTACAAAAGAGAAGTCTGGAGCATTGTGACACAGCAGTCTGGGGAAAACGGCTTGTCTCTGGACACGCTCCTCATCTTCAAACACATTGCCGTACATGAAGCCATTCAGCATGGTGGAGTGGGCATGGACATCAATGTAGAACTCCAGCCTAACACTCTGATGGAAGAAAGGATTATGGGGATGTAGAGAAACACAAAGACGCACAGACAAGAGACAAAAAAGCAGCAGGTTAGAGATGTTTTTCCAACACAGTCCACACCAGAGTTTTCCCAGTGGGAGAGGAGATTGGCCCTTGAGGCTCTGGGGAGAGGCTTATGCTCATGGGTTGGGAAAAAAAAAACAACAACTTCCAAACACAGCAGACTGAGAATTCAGTCACTAGCTGAAAGGAGGCAGCCATTCCCGCATAACTTTAATCAGACTGTCCTTCTGAAGGGCACATACACAGCTGAAACACACACTCTCTCTCCCTCTCTATTTGGATGGAAGGGATTAATCACATACTTCATACGTAATTGAGTTATTCTTGAAATTAATAAAATTCATCCACAAGTTAAGACATATTAATTGGAAAAAAATTAATCTCCTGATTGTGCTCAGAACTTAACTAGGGTTATTGCAGGTCCATCTTCGTGGATCCTGAATATAAAAATCCCTCTGAAGTTCTTTGGATATGGACAAATACATGGACAAAAGGTCTGACTAAGAGATGGATCAACAGCCCCATGCTGAATGGCAAATGGTTGCAATTAATCGCCATCACTGTCCCATAAGGTGAATGGAATTTATGGTAAATGGCGATTTTTGGACTAAGGCTAGTCGAGCAACTGGACAAAGGTTTTATAAAGGGGACTAATATTAATGTCTAATATAAATTCTTGTTATAAAATGGCCAAGGCAAATTTACTTAATACTAATCTAATTATATTTAAACATCAAATTCCGAGAAATTAATAAGCTGATTCAAATCAACATCAGAATCCCCAATCTTAAATAGATGAGAGTAAACAGGACCTTTCTTTCAGCCATTTGTATATAAATATTAATGTTTGAGTTTTCGATGAATAAACTTCAGCATGAATCAGCATTAGACTCAGAAGTAAGCATGGAAGTAAAGAGATTTTTTCTTCCAGGTTCGAGGAGGGTCAGCATGTTCCTTCTGTGTCTCTTCTACAATCCTAAATAAGCCCCGGTTAGAACATAAAGCCCAAACACAACCACCAATACGTTCCAACACGGACAAATATACTAACCTTTCTGACCTATGGCCCTGGAGTGGCATTAATTACCTTCTCTATTATTTCTCTCTCTTTCCTATCCTTTCATTAATTCTTTTTTCTTGTTTTATCCTTCCTTTCCATCAACTCCTTGGCTCCGTTTCAAAATCTCCGTCTCCCCCGTTCGTTCTTCCTATTTATTATACATTTGGCACCACACCTTGTTCCCTTAACAGACGATGAAAAGAATAAGAGAATTTATGAGAGGAGGAAAAGATAGCGGAAGAGGAGGGCGAAGGAGGGAAAGAAAACAGAGAAGGGGAACGACAAGCACCGGCAACGAAGAGAGTAAACAATGCGTATGGGTCTGTGAAGATGTGTGTGAGAGGATAGAGGGGAAGGAGGGCACGAACAGAAAAACATACAGAGACACCAGTGCAGATAAAGAGAGAGGAGGGGAGAGAGAATGAGAGAGACGAGAGAGAAATTAAGTACATAAAGACAAACAGAAGAAGAGAAGAAGACACAGACAGAGGGAGATATAAAGATGTGTGTAGAGAGGGGTGCGGAGATTGACGAGAGAGAGAGCGAAAGAAAGATACAGAGAGAGAGAGAAAGAGAGAGAGAGAGAGAGGCTCTTGGGTGTCCTGCGTGATGCAGTGAGCCTGTATTTGAAATTCCGCTCACAGCCAAAGCAATTTCCTGGCGGTGGCTGTGCTGTCAGCTGCTTGGCTGGCTGGCGGTGAAATATGGTGGCTGGGAGTCGGCCACTAGCAGCCCCCGACAACCTGATGGATGGAGCCCCAGAGGAGAGGAAAAGCGGCAGGAGAGGCAGGAGAAGGAGGAGGGAGAGGAGAACGATGGGGGGAGTAGAGAAACAAAACACAAAAAGAGAGCAGGGGGAATGAAATTAAATGCAGTCGGAGAATAATATATAGAGACAAAGAGATAAAGAGAGAGAGATGGGGGGGGAATAAAAAGAGAGAGAGGAGTATCCTGCTCCATTAAGCCGCGGGAGGAGGATGGAGCGAGTTTCAACCAACCAGCCTGGTCTAGAGGAGGGAAACAAGCCCAATAATCACATGGGTCTCCCCCCTCTCGAGGAGGTGAAGGCTAAGATGAGCAAGAAGAATAAAAGGAGGAGATGCTGAAGGTGAGATAGAGGAGGGCGGACAAGCAAGGGATCAGAGGCAGCAGGCTGAGTGTCAGGGCTTAACTTGCTTAATACACTGACATAGAATCCTTTTATAGAGAGATGGTGACTATAGCCATCTGATCCATGTCTAAATATTTCCTTTTTGCTAATTTGTTGATTTATTCCCTTACAAAGGCCCTGACTGTCAACTGGTGTAGTACATATTACACAGTCCTAATACATTCAACACATCATTCTAAATCTATGGCTTTTGATTTAAAACAACAGTCTTCACACTAGCAGAGCTTTAGACTCAGAATCAGGTTGGGGGTACTCATCAACACAATACCTCAGAGGTAAATAGAAAAGTGATTAGACACTGACGTTGCGTAAACCAACTCGTCATAGTAATATTGTGCTGAAAGAGTGGATCTTCAAAACCTCTTAAAACCGGAGCAAAAGTGATAAAAGCTTGTGCTGCGTTCATGAATTCCAATAATTGCAGTTCCAGTTTATCCCTGGTGAAACTCTGACAATTTCTCCTTCGCAGCATCACGTGAAGGACAGTTGAGCAGCAGCGATATAAGAAACAGCCATGAAACCGCTACAATGTCATGTCCAGGCTTACAACAATACTCAGTTAATGCCCTGTCAATCAAACTGAGACGGTTTTGAAGGCCCCCCTGCTGTGATTGATGCTTCAATTAACAACCTGCTCTGACCTCCAGAATTGTTCATTTGAAATTGTAATTAAGCAATTAGGAGCAATTAAGAAACAGAGACAGCTGAATGAAAGTCAAAACACAATTTGAGAGAGCGAGGGAGAGCCGGGGTGTACTATCCAAATTAGATCCTCTCGAAAAGTCGCATCCCACCGCAGAAACTCCTGGGAACTTTCAACTTGCGGTGAACTTGCAGCGGCCGCAAACAGTTTAGTGTAAAACCTAGAAGGTCAAACGAATGAATTTTGTCAGACAAGTACTTATCTGCTGCATATTAATTAGCCCGGGGTGCGGAAATGCATTGGTGTGGGTATGCGGTGAGGGCTGTAAATGCCTGGCTTATCGTTACGCAGAGCGGAAAAAGAGCTGATTGAAGCAGGATTACAAGCTCCTGAATAAAGCTCTTGGCATCAGCGGCATACCTTTTACAGAGAAGAGAACTTCTGCTTGTTCAGGAGGAGAAAGTTAATCTTACTCCCCGTGTAATACATTTTTCTGAAACCTTAAAATATTGCCAACAATACCTGCAGGAGGCATGAGGTGCAAGATTTAACTGGGCCATGAAGTGATTAGCGATATGTCCGAGACCGAAGAAAACACTGTCAGCTTACGTGCTGAGTATTGCTGTCCGTCGTTTTTTGGAATCGTCTATTTCAGAAAGGCCACGTTTACGTCAGTGACAATGAAGTTGTCATTTTGAGTCAAAACTGCTCCCAAAGATGATGGAAAAAGTGTTTTTTTACATTACTTCAAACTTTACAACCTCTCATCAGTAAGAGGCAAGTCCGGGTGAGCAGGGCACATGGTTAGTAACCTTTTAATGATGTGAGTGACAGAACATGGCAGATGGCATGACCTGCTTCATGGACAAGAGTAAATGACACTAAACTCTCATGCCGTCTGTCTTAATCTCTCTGATTTTCCCCTCCTCCCCACCCCTCTTTTCATCTCAGTCTGTGTGCCATTTTCTCAAATTGATGGAGGGATTTGTCTGTCTATGAACACAGAGGTGACTTGTGATTAGGTTGATCGGGCGCAGGCATCCCTATGCTTCAGGCCTGTTATTGCTACATAAGCTTCCACATCTTTTAGGAAGAAGAACAAGAAGAGCAGAAGTGAAGGTACGAAATCGATTGAGAGTGGAGGAGTCAAGAGAAACTGATAACAAAACAAAACAGAAAGAATAGAGCGAGAGGGGTGTGAAGAAAGATATCAAATAGCATGGAGAACAAATATAGGTCAAAAGCTGCAAACAAAATTGAGGTAAAATACATAAAAGTGCCAAAAAGTCTAATCTGTGTCTTCCTGAAAAAAGCATACAATTCAAGTTCTAACAGAGGGACACTAAAGAGTGATGATAGGCGGATTGAAACAACGCAGGGATGATGGGAAAAATTGGCCATAAATCTCTGAAATGGATCAGAAATGGTTGGCTGACACCAGAGGACATTTTAATGCAAATAGAGAGGGTAGAAAAAGACAAGAAAAAAGAGGAACGCGCACGCACGCACCAATCTCCACCTTAAGACATGACACAAAATGGATCGTTAAACAAAGAAGGAGACGTTAAGAGAAAAACACAAAGTGAGATTATTGTAGGACTGCAGGAGCTGTAAAACGGGGGCATTAAAAGGGATTTCAAGGTCCGAAATTCATCTAGGTGGTCTGACAGGACCTGATATATTTGTTTCAGATAAAATTAATTCTCTCATACTAAAAAGGTCAAAGAGAAGCCAAGGCAAAAGTGACCTCTTTGTCATCCTTAACAAATTATCCAAAATGGCAGTGTCAAATTGGTGGGGATATGTCGGCCAGTGATGAATGTTTCTTGTAATCAGCCAATCAAAAGAATTCTTCTTCTGCATTTGATAAATGAGCTGGAAAAGCAATGCTTTAGGAAGGAGATGGGTCCATTTATTTCTCTAGCCCCATTTTCCTTTTTCCCCTCCCTATACATTTCTCTCTTTTCAAAACAAACAACTGAGTAGCTGGGGAACAGATTCTAGCTCCTTGCATCACTGATTTTTTCAGACATTTTGCTCCTGTCCAATGTTCAGCCAATGATGCTAAATGATGGAATTTTACAAAACAATCTGAGTATGGTTGCCTTCATATGATAGTGATGTGAAATATAACTTAGATGGTTGAAGCCAATAAATAATGACAGCTGTCATCGCACAGTTGTTGTATTACCTTCCCCTTCAGCTTTTGCTTGTCGTGTGTTTTTATTATAAATCAGCCATGAATGTTAACTGTGGAGTAAATAAACCTTTCTTTCATTTCGGATCTGTTTTCAAGAATTACTTTTTGCCCATAGTCTTATATACTTTTGGTTCTATGTTGATGATCTGAAACTTAATGTTCAAACTTTCTGCTCCAATCGATCATGGTCACGTCACCTTCTGTTATTTTGGCGATGCACCTACTGTATATGTGAGACTGTCAGGGGCATGATTTAAATAGGTCATCGAATGTGCTTTCATTAATTCATGGGTATATTTGGGTTAAAATACAGATGAACCTATCCAAAATCCCAAGAAAGCCATAATTCTGGAAGCATTAGTACCATGACAGCAATGTTGCTTGGAAAAACACTCCGGCCTCTTGAAAGAGATGATCAGCTGGGACTATTATTTCTGCTTTTTAGGATTATATGCCAAAAAAGGAGAAAAACCACAAAATACACCTGACGATATCTCACTGCCCCACAAATACCAATGAAACAAAATATTTAAAAAAACAAGTCCATGAGAAATGTTGCCATATCTACATATACACACAAACTTGTTCCTACAATATCTTAAAAATCGGAAAAAGTTAACAAATTTAACATCTAATGACCAGCTAAAATATGAAAGGAGTTAGCTGATGCAAAATCACAATACAAACATCCAGTAATAAGATGAACTCGCCACTATTCTACAAGTTATAAAGTGTGGAGTCTTCTGCTGTTGTAAAACCTGCCGATCAGATGCTGGTAAGAGTGGATCATCTGTGACCCTACCCTATATCTCACGATACACAAAACCGCTACTGTTGGTAAACATCTACCCTAATAATGGCGTTTCTACTCTTATGTTGATCTAAATTAAACATTTCAAACAAGTTTCAGAGTCACCAGGCCAAATTTAACATAAATAAAAGGCTTTTGCAATTGTGAAAATATCACTCTGTGTCTCCCTGTCTCATATTGTCCCAAAATGCATTATTGACTTTGCACTGGAAATCTGCACTGGCCCTGTTTACGAGTCAAGTGGGGTTGTCTACAATGAGCCATGCTCATGATAGATGATGGCAAACAGAGTAGAGCAGGTCATTTTTCTAATATATGACAATAGATTTTGTTGCGAAAAAACTACCCAATGCTCCCATTTGAAACAAGTAGTGGTAGTTTTGATTCCACTGAAGCCCTTAAAATCTTTCAGGTCATGGAAGTCCATAAAAGAATTTTAGAATTGGGTGAGAAAGAAGTGGAAAACTGGTCGAATACTAAGAAGACTGCCCCCTAAAAAAGCAAAGGTGAGTATAATGCTAACATAGCTGTTTTGTAGACATTTTGACTATAGTGGTGGCAGGAAGAAAACTTAAAATGTTGGGGCCTGGAAAGATGAATTGAATATTGCCCATAGTGTTCCTCCCTAATATGAAGTTTAAGAGACAATGAGACACTGGGTATCTAAATTAGTGGTCTCCACCAAGGAATACATGTGAGACTTTAACAGAGACCACCAGCTCTGCCTTCGCCATGAAGGTCAGACTGTCCCCCGTAAAGTACCTCCACAAAGGGATCCATCCATGACGATGATTCCACTTTGAGGTCATGGCCAGGGCCAAGCCCTGCATTTTGCTAGACCCTCTTGCAAGCAAAATGCGGCAACTACCGTTGTCTCCACAGTAGCCAAAAGGCCGTTGGCCTTTTAGGTCAGTGGAACAATGGAACAATATGTGCACAACAATATCATGGAACAATATATACTCAGTGAACGTATTACCAGTCCATCTTTGGTTGGTAAAACATTTGAGTTGTCACTTGTTAGCCTCTCCCGATGTCATGGACTCAAAACATCAATACCAAAAAAAGCTACATATTCAGAATCCATTGTATGTGAGCTGATATAAATGGTGAACAGATGGAGTTGAAAAGGAGTTATTGTTTGTTGTCCAAGCAAGAGCGTTGATTTCTTCACGCTACATACTTTGATCCAAATAGCAATTATGTGGGAGCTCACAGCGAGGTAATAAAGTCATTGCCTCAGCAGGTCAGAAAAGATTAGCAAGTCTGTGCAACTGAATTCAGAATGATTGACAATGTCTTCAGAGTCTTTCAGAGAAATTGTTTAAACTTTTAAGAGGAACTTGCTTGTGCAATAGAGGGAAAAGTAACTCTGAGTTATGATGTGACACTCAGAGAACTGCTGAGAAGTCTTGACAATGAAGAGATAGGAATTGCGGTCTACTAAAAAGGCAATTAAAAAATTAAAATAAAAGAATTTCAATAGGTGAACTATGTCAAATGTTTGTCATATTGGGACTGTAAACTTACTTTACTTAAATCTGAATTTTATACAAAAACAAAACATGTAGAAGTAGCCAGTGTGAGATCACTCACCCACCGGTGTCCTAGATTTCCTTTTTGAAGCCTTGAGTAATTTTTATGCATCACATTAGCCAGTATCATTGTTGGAAATTTGAGATTCTAACTTATTTGATTATTACAGTCTTTTACAACTATTAGGTAATCTGGGTTTGGACAAGACCCATCTTTGACTTTGTCTTATTTTTCATCTTAACTACAGACACAGGAGATTAGCTATTCATTCAAAATAGCACCCCTTTTTAAAGTTCCCTTGTTACTTAATTTGGCAGCAAAATAATAAGGCTCCTGGCTCTTCAACTAAATACAATAAAGTGTGTTTGTCATTTGCCAACCTGTCCATATGTCGATGTTTCACCTGTCTTCACCAAACATTATCTACCTTCTCAATATAATCAATAAATCCCTCATTCCCACAGGGGGTAGTTTAACCAAGTGCACTTGAAGGCAATGCTTCCTAAAATTACCCGGTTTGTGAAGTGTTCATTGAGAGAAAAAGAAGCCAAAAAAACAAACAGACACTCAACTAACATAAAGCATAGAGACATATTTCTCCCATACTTATGCTAGTCAGATTACTTCTCATTGCTCTGTAGCACAGCAAACACTCCCCCCAGGAGGAAAACAAAGCCAAACACAAACACTATAAAACCCTGCCTGTGGGAAAAGTCTTCTAGCTTCAGGATTGTTTAGCACCAACAGAATACATTCCAACACACTTCAAGTCTTTTTTATGAGCACCAATATAACTGTCTGCAATTTAATGATGACAGAATTGTGATCAACTTACAGACATGAGATCTAAGTATTTATAATGTGGAATTGATCAAACAATCTGAACCTGAGCACTGAGAAAAAGTTCTCAAAAAATAAACAGACATCAGGAATCTACACTGTTCTGAACGATGTCTGACTTTGGAATTCCCGGGAACCCACATCTCTGATGACCTCTCCTGGTCTAGCAACACCACTGCTCTTGCCAGGGGGACAATGCGGCAAAAATGCTTACTCTGGAAAAAAAAAAAACAATGAGTAGGAAAAGCTGCTGGTGGTCCTCCACCCATCTTCACCTGAGAGATTAGTGTTGTACTATATCACAGTACGGTACTCCCTCAGACACAAGAGCAATTTAGAGGCTCATTAAAAGCATACAGGAACTCGTCTGAAGACCTATGACCTCTCCCTAAGACATCTGCAGTTAATGCTACCTCAGCAGAGACAAACAAATTCTGGACACCCAGCTGATCGACCTGGTGTCCTCTGGCTTTTTGTACAAAATTACTATGATTCATGGGCAAGGTCAAAGTTCTTGTCGACATCGCAACTGGGTTCAACGATTTTTTGATTTATCAGTGGGTTTGCTGTAAATGCTAAAAACTCAATGTCAGTCTAACACGAGCTGTTTCAGCCATTTTTGGGGGGGGGTCATCAAGTTTCATCTGAGCGCTGAAAATCACCTTGCTTTGCAGCTTCTCTCTGGTGTCATAGTTTTCATCTTACAAATATTCAGCCAGATTCAGCAACAAATAGAAGAGCCATATATATTAATGTAGGCAAACTACTGTAGCCTTTTTTCCAGGGGATCAACGGCTGTTGATCTCCTGTTAATGGAGTCCTCCAGAGAAGCCCTCCAACTCTGGTAGCCTCATTAGACTCTATGCCGGCTCAGTGAAATGAGCATGAATGGAGGGCAGTGGCACAGGGTCTGATGGCTGCAAAATTAGCACTGAATCTGGCATAAGGGAGCCCCAGACATGAGTAGTGAGTCAGATGGGATTAACTGTCTATGCCCAGAGAGAAACAGAACAGGAAAGGTTGCCCAAGCCTACCCTCTAACACTGTAAGACTGAAGGCAATCATTAGAGGGGAAGAAAAGTGCAGGAAGATACGAATCTGTGAGATGCTTATCATCAGAGAGGAGAAAGAATGGCAGCATGTGGTACAATTACGTGTTGATTCGTATGAATATTTGTAAGTAAGCCTGAGGATAGATAATAATTTAGCATTTTTCAAAAGAAAGCAAAGCCTGATAAAGTTGTTTGTGCTTTTGTTGAACAATTTCTTTCTATTTTTACATTTCCAACACCATTCCTCCCATGATCCTTTATATTTAGTAGAAACCACTGATGCATATAGTGCTGAGTCCAAGTGAACACTGTCAGGGTTTCAAGACTCCTCGAATTGTCCCTCAGTGGTGAAATGAAAGAAGAAACCGGATTGCCCAGTGCCCCACATACATTGGTTTCGGTCCAGTGGATTAAATTAACAGCGGCTTCTGTTAAGATAATGTTCTATGCTATTGAGTCTTTGTTAGCTTATGCTGTATAATTATACATACCGACTTTATATCAGTAAAAGTACACATCTTCTAATATGACAAAAAATAACTTTATTTTCTGGTAAACATATGCTTTTAAACCACTGTGTGTGCGTGCATTTGCGTATGTCTGTGTGTCTCTGGTTGTGATTATGAATGACAAGAATGAGTAGATCACGCTATCATGACAGAGTCTATCGATCAGAATGTCAGCTCTGGGGGAAAAGGTTAACCTGAACTCTGCCAGCCCCGTGCCTCACCCCATCTCTAGCCTGCCCTGCATGCCGCTCCAGCCTGCTCCATCTCTTATCAGGATTAGAGGAGTGTACAAAAGGGCAGAGTATTCCCAGGACACATACTGACCTTCAGTAATCCCACCAACCTGCTACTCTGCTTATAATTAACATCAGGTAGAAAGAGAAAAAATCCCTGGCTCTTGTAGTGTTTTCCCTCTCCTGTACAACTGAAGAGGGAAAAAGTTTACGTATAGTCAGAGGCTGAAAGCACTGCGGTTTGCTTGGTAAATTGTTTTGATTGGCAGGGGAAAGCATAGCTGACATTATGGAGGTGCTGACAAGCCTATCTCTCTCCCTAGAGCACCAAAACCTGAGCCGCACATTGGAGGAACATTCTGAACAAAGCAGGGCGAAAGAAAGCTACTATAAAGCAGGAGCTTGACACTGTATATGTGGTAAATGAATGTCCAGGACAGAACAGAAGAGATGTTCATGTCTGTTCAATTTCAGACACAGCTTTCTGAGGTCTAATTTCAGTTGTACACAGAGAAAAACAGGGCAGCTGATGTGATTAAGAAAGAAGATTACATGCATCATGAGGCTGAAAAATGTAATTCAATATCAAATCTTTTAAACTGCATTCAGTGATCTGCATTTAAGGAGAAAACTAGATATCTCATTGGAATTCTGAAAAGGATTCAAGTTTACAAATAAGAAGAAAAATGTGAGAAAACGAGAATGCTTCAGAGTTGGATGTATCAGATGGAATGTATGAAATTCTAAGATCTTGTTTTTTTTCCCCTGCTTTTTTAAAAGGTTGTTTCGCCTTTTTCTTTTCTCTGTCAAATCTATTCTGCCTCAAAGCACAAGCCGTGTAGTAGTCCTTATGTTCCTACCCTTTCAAAGGCCTGTTTGAGGTAAAACATAACATTTTATTGTAACTATGGACTTAACACCTAAAAATACTCCTCACAATGAGATAATAAGCCAAAGCTTGTTTGTGGATGAGTGTGTGTGCATGTGTGTGTGTGTTTGTGATGTGTGTGGGTGTGTGTGCTTCCTCACTGGGTCTTGGTTCATCTGTACAATGAGCTGTTTGACAGCGTGTAGAGTTGGGTGGGCCCATGGAGAGGGATCCTGCCAGTGGCGATTCAGGTCAAATCCCATCAGAGAGCACCTGAAAAAAAAGTACACAGACACATATTTGGACTTTTTAGAATGAGTTTATTTTTCACTTTAATTATATGACAATCAGAAACACAGCCCAGCCAGTAGGTTGTCTGAGCCCTGATTTATTCTGCATATAGCTTTGATCAAGACTAGCATATCACACGCGGAGGACACTGCTGAAACAACACTCTAAAAATCAATATGCTAATAAAGATACCTCCATAAAGACAGTTTCTTTCCGCTGTTTCCTTCCTCCATCAACCTTGGAGGAAACGACCATATTGCTTCTGTCCCAGATGCATCTTCAGATCAAACACTGTCAGACTTATACAGGCCCTGGATTTTATAACCGCCTTCTAGTGTTATGGATGCAGCCTATATTTTTCTATATATAATCTATATAATATCGTTAAAGAAATATGCTTGGATGTCAGATGGCAGTTCACTGTACAAACACATATTGGTCAGGTCATACTTGAAAAAAATGAAATAAACAATGATTAAAATGAGTGAAAATGTAAACAGCTGCTCCGTAGAGGTGGATTGTTGCTAATCAGAGTTAACAGAAACCTACATGATCATAATGAGACATGTTTATCTGTGCGGTTTGCTTTGTTTGAATCTCTCGGTATCTTCAACATTTGCCAGATGTTAATAGTAAAGTCGCTATTGATCCTGACACCAAAAACAGTAGTCATCGATGAAAAGAATACTTATTCCAGCTCAATAACCATTTATTTTGTGACTGGATATGAGTGCTGGGGTAGGAAGTGTAATATTTTTCTTCATTTCTCCCATGTGTGTGTGACAGTGTTTTACAAATATTAAAGTGACTATGTATAACTGATGACATTTTCTTTGACACCATTCACTTTCCAGCATATTCATCACAACTAGATTGGACGGATAGTTCATGAAAAACGCCTTTTGCTCCCAGCGATGTAGTCAAAAGAGGATTGACGCGGCCGTGAGGAAGCGTTACCCTGCAGTTATATCAATAGCCACTAGATGGCACTCACAAATACAGTAAAAGCACACTGATGGTTATCTCAGTGTGCATTAGTATTCCTGGGGCTGAGCTTATTAAGTAAAAGGCAATTATGAAGAAGAGAAGCGGCTGAGAGGAAAAAAATAGAGAAGGATGCCCACAGAGCTACAGCAATAGTTTTAAAGACAGAGTGGCGGATAGGATGGACGGAGAGACAGGCTGTTCGAATAACCCTCCAGCCAAATACTATCTTATGACAAATGCACTGCTGTGAGCTATATGAATTCATTAAGCTCCCAAAAGGTGGAGGTAGGAGGATATTACACATATTACCCCACGTAGCGGGACATAAAACCATGTAATATGTGAATCCTATTTAATATACTAATGCATTTAAATTAAGAATGACTCTAGGGTGTGTATATGTGTGTGTGTGTGTGTGTGTGTGTGTGTGTGTGTGTGTGTGTGTGTGTGTGTGTGTGTGTGTGTGTGTGTGTGTATTTGTGTCTGTGCTTGCGTGTACGTACCTGTAGTTGCCTAGATAGACCCCATCAGGATTCAGCATAGGAACAATTTTGAAGATTACGTGATCTCGCAAAATCTGAGCAACGGGATGCTGGCTCACGAGGAAGTCAATCACACCTATGAAACACATAATTAAAAAAACACACACGCACATTCACGCACGCACAGACACACAAACACACATATACTGCAGTGAATATAAAAAATACACTATAAAAACACTTTCAACCTCTCATTTGTAGATCAGACTTGTTATTACACCTGTCACAATGCCACAAATAGTTGCCGTATATTTATTGATATGTACAATAAACAGCAACCGGGAAAACCACACTGTCTCTCTCTTGTAAAGAACAGCAACATATCAGCAATTGAAAAGCCTCTGGCCTTGCTTCTGCCGCTGACTGCAGTCAGAGTTCAAACAGAAGACAGAGGGCACTGTTGTCAGGATCACTGTCCACCGCTTTGCTGCTATACGAGGCTTCTGCTGCAACTGATGGATAGAAGCTGCAGCCATGTAGAATCGTCTAACCATGGCTGCATGAAACCAGGGGCTCAATGTCCAGCTGTCTAGGGACCAGCACTATCCTGCTGTCGGATGCCCTATGGGTACTGTTGTGTCTGAAGGATGGAAGGGAATTTCATGGCCAGGCTAAAAGATGAAAACTGTTGATCCTGCTTGGAGAAATTAGTGACCTGTCACTAATGGAGACTTGACCAGAAAAAAAAAATCACTTGACATAATCTTTTGGAGTATTCGACCAGGGAACAACATGGCTCTTTATATGGAGAGATTCCCAGATGGCTGTTTTTTGTTTCTTCTGATTGTGATTACTGTGACTTCAGGAGATGCTTAAAGTTTGTATAAAAAACAGATGTATTACTGTACCTGAAACAGCAGACATATAGCAGCAGCATGGTGCATTTGAGTGATACTTTAATAGTAAATAGTAAATAACCTGTAACTAGTTGTTTGTTTTTCTGTTCTTGTGATGGTTAACCAAGCAAAATAAAGACAGCTTTGGATTAATATTTACCTTTGTGCTGAAAATAAAACTACAGTTTTACATGATGTTGTTATGATGACCATCAACAACGTAGGGGATTCAAATGTGCAGTTAAAATGAAAACAAGAAACAAACACAGAGATATGCAAATGTACACGCAAAAAAATGAGCAAATGTAAAGAAAAAACACTTTAAACGGGAATGTTTATATATACTGTATTGAGATTATGGTGATGGTCAATTAGACCGACAGACGGACAGAAAGAGAGAGTTGAGACAGCATTATTGTTTAACCATCCCGCTCACTTCACCTCTTACTGGCCACATCAGCATTTTCACATCTCGTTGACATTGATGGACTTTTCACAGTCTGTCTTACTGAGTCAAAGTGGTAAACAGAAATCATCATTAGCAGTAAAGCGGGTGCCCTCCATCCCTCTTTTGTGCCTCTTCTCCTTGACACAGACCTGCCATAAACAAGGAAGTGGAACCCAGAAGGAGCTAACCTGGCTACTCACCTCAGCCTGAACAGGAGGTAGGGAGCAAAGAGTCATTACATCCTGCTAAAATTGTCTTTCAGGTTGCTGTACTGCACAAGGAGTGAATTTCCCAAAGGTTTCCAGTTTTTGAGTTGTTTTATTAGTTTTGAGGTATAGAGTGCAGGAGCAATGATGATGCAACTATTCCCTATGATATGCTGAGATTATAGTTCCTTAGATCGTATATCCCTATTACTGTACCTTCCAGACATCTTACATTGTTGTGAGATTCATCTTAACGAAATTAGAAGATATTCTGAGAGGGATTCATTGATGAGCATTTAACAGACACGTAGACACACAAAACATATGGACTTTGAAAACTCAGTGGAAACAGACCCTTTTCATAACCATCATTAATGGCTGTATGTGGCTAAATGGAGTGTATCCATTAACAGATTGCTGCACAGAATTTTAGGTGAGCCAACTCTGGGGCTTCAGTGTGGTGAATGCTATTTCTCAGTCTGCACTCAAAAATAAATATTTGTTATTATGAATAACGAAAATAATAATTATAATAACTTTTTTAAGGCGCCTTATTTGACACTGAAGGACACCGTAGAGACATATACATATACACAAAATACTGATGTGAAAGATACAATGAAAATAGAAACAATAAGTGACAGAGAGGTTAAAAAAATGCTTGTGCTTCCCTTGCTTCAACAATTCAAAATTCTTTTGGATCACAAGATCCATTGTAAAACCTTTCTCTTGCACTTGTACTTGCTGGCCTATATAACACTCACACCAGCAGTACAGCATCTGACACTCGGTGACTGGAAAGCAGCACTGCACGGACATTAAAACTTTACCTTGGCAGACAAACGAGGCAGGAGACTCTCCGGGGTGAACACGAGCAGTAAGAAAGACCAGCTTCTTCTCTCTCTCAGGACTCTGCTGGTCTGTGAGTGAAGACATTTTGTCAAAGAGAGAATGAGACAGTATTAATACACAGAGCTGTTTGTGAACTTGTTGAAAGACATTGTACATACTTGGTCATAGCATAACCTTCAAAAGTCTTATCCCAACACTCATTCAGTAGTAGATATACTTGTATCCCATCATAGTCCTCCACAAGATGGTGGGTCAGACTGGAAGCTGACCTCGTCATCCCTTTTCAGCCAGACACATATGAATCAAACATCAAACCAACACGTACCACAGAATATTCAACAGGACGGTGAATTATACATCTACTTGGTGGGTCTCCTTTATTGAGTCCAGGGGTCTTTCTTGATATTTCCCTCCACAGTAATTATATAAGAGTTCAATAAAAGTATTTGCCATGTATGCCCCATTACCTATGAGTGAGAGTAAAAATAAAATAAATAAATGTTTTAAAGTTTTAGTTGAAAACGAGTATTCTCCTCGAGCCAAAACAATTCACCTTCCATTCTGATAACCTGAATAAATTAACCGCAATCATATAATACCAAACCAAAGGGTTGCTGTGGAATGTATTGAATTTCTTCCCGTAAAAGGTTATTTTCAGCTCTAATTTTGGATGGATATTTGAAGTGTGACATTTGCCGCTTTTCTTTAAATTTTCGCAAAATAGATTGAATGATATTAAAACAATGTTTTATTTTCTCCATCCTGCCCTCAGAGCCCGGCTGGAAAGCAGGGAGACAAACATTTGGCTGTTTTCTTGGCTGGTGTTTCTCTTCTAATCTGCTGTTTCTAATGGATGAAAGTGATTGTGTGCCTCATTGCTATACACAAACTTAATATCTTATCGATTCCTCCACATGCTTCTGCTGAGCAGAGAAAATGCAAATTACCAAAAGGCTATGCACCTGTCCCCTTTCCTTAATTCCAATTTAACCTCGGAGCCGTAAAATTCTGTGTATTCAGGCGCTCGAGAGCGTGTGTGCACGTATATCTTTTTAGGTTGAAAACAAAAAAAATGTCGTTCCATTTTAGTACTTTCTCTCTGATTTTTCATTTATTTGTATTCTTTATTTTACTCTCGCACTGCCCTTCACAGAGACAAATGGCTTTGCCATTCAGGAGCCTCCACCGAACAGGGTGGGCCGCCTGTCGTAAATGTGAGTGCTTGCAGTTTGGACAGCCGCTGGGTGCTCGGTGGCTGTGAAATTCCTTCACATAGAAATTCTACTTTGGCCTCGACCCCAGGCCAACAAACAGGTTCCTGACAAACACACACACATACACATGTGGACATACACACAGTTCTCAAAAGCTGTGACCAGGAATGAAAACACATATCCAGATATACACACAGCTTTTCTCCCTGCAGTAAAACCAAGAACCCAGAAAGTTGTGAGTTAAACTCGAGGTGGCTGCCAAGGTCCCGACTATCAGGAACTCAACCATCTTGGCTATGCTACATTTAGTCTCAGTGCTAGTGTGCCCTTGCTGCTTCATCAAAACAATCTCTTCTTCCAGCAGACTCCTGGAGCTTAGAATGGATCCACTTCTTATCCCATATCATTGTGTGTGTATGTGTCTATGTCTCCTCGGGGCTCTCAAAAATGCTCCCCACGTAGTTGTTGTGTTTATGTGCCTGTATCTCTGCATTCCTCTGTATCTGGCTGTGCCCAGCCAAGCATTGTAGCGCAAAATTAAGTCCCACAATTCCATAGGCACTCCAATACCCAGAGGAGGCCTGTAGGAAAGCAAGTACCATAGCTTGGCTTTATGTAAAGGAAAGTCACAGTTTGGGCTTAGCTGTGTGACACATGTAACATGAGGGTTAGGGTCAAGTCATGGTTGAGCCATTGGAGCACGGTGGTGCAGCAGCACTTCCTGAACTCAAGGTGTCACTACAGATCAACAAGCAGGCTGCTACCACGATAGAAGGGGGACAAAAACAAAAGAGGAAGCCGCAGACAGAATACATGGGACAACTTGATAAAGATGATGTGCAGTGCACTGTAAATGAACAGACATTGTCACGGAAGACACGTGCAGAAACTCATAATGCCTCGGCAAGAAAAGACAAAAACAAACTTGAATCTAAATGAAAACCAAAAACAACTTCTCATATCATTTACACTCAAGGCATAAGTTACATGCAATATATTTCTTTCTTTTCTTTCCATTTAAAAAAAAAAATGAAAACCAATGCAAGAAAATTTTTACTTGATAAACCCGTAGAACCCAGACATAGAAATATTTGTCTATGTCTGGGTTCTACGGGGTTAACTATTCGATTAATCTAAGGGTCTGTGAATGTTCTCAGTCATCAAGGTCATGGTCATTTATTGTCAATTTTTATCTCGGCAAATAGACTCAGATTTTCTTCTTGAAGATATATTCTATTCTATTCTATTCTATTCTATTCTATTCTATTCTATTCTATTCTATTCTATTCTATTCTATTCATCAACCTTGTCAGCAAATCATTCATAAAGGAATTGCTCCCCATGGTGTGTTTTTGAATTCAATATTCAGTAGTGTACACTTAGCTGTTCTTAAATAATTTGTATTTCTCTTTTCTATTTTTGTGTTTGTTATTCTGTAAAGGGGAAGATGAGCTGGAGAAGAAAGTGGATCATCTGCCCTCTTGTTTTGGAAAAGAAAACATTATGCAATTTTCCCAGGTGTCTGCGCAGTATCAGTGTGCTGTTCTTAACTGTGTAACAAGAAACGGGCTATCAAGAACACGCAAACAAATACAGGTAATGAAATATTTTCTGATTATGCGGATGAGTGTGTGTGTTTTCTTATTTTAAAGTACACAGATTCTAAGATTCCCAGCATCATTTGTGTCAGCTGTTCTCTGCTGCAGCCACTCTTGTGTGGAAAAAAAATAGCTACTCCTAAGAGGCTCTGTGTCTCAATCATGAACCTCTCATCTTCACATCACCACAGTCCTCTGTGAATCTGTCACGGCAGCTCAGAGAAGATGACCGAAAAAAGTATAGGAATTAAAAGGGGAGGAGAAAGGAACAGAAACAAAGTAAGAGAGGAAATCAGCATAAGTGAGAGAATGGAGGTGCATACTCAGAAGGTGAGGGCCAAGTAGGGAGGGAGGTGGGAGCGACAATGAGTGAGTGAAAGCAGCAGAAGCAAAATTTATGCTCACACGTCCAAATCAAAATGCTCCGTCAGCATATTTCTCACCTGCCAAAGTCACGCACTGCACTGTGCGGCACATTACCACTCATTCTCTTGCTGCTTGCCATGAGGAAATAAAAAAATTAAAGGATGTCAAACTATGATCAGCTCTGATAAATATGTAAATTGCTGGAGAGAAGAAAAGTGCCTGTGAAAAACAACATAAATCTAATGGATACTGAAGGTCACTTCTGACTTTGCTGGTCAGCTCTTTCTGTGACAGCAGTACTGGGAACTTTTGGCTCAGTCTCATAAATTGTGACACAATATAATTGACTGAAATCTTCCTCATCACCCCTCTACAGCAAGTACAGCAGATCCCCTGTCAAGGCCTTCTAAGAAAACTTTATTTCAATTACGTGCACTCGCCAACATGAATTGTATATAAAAAAAATAAACATTAAAATTAAAAAATGTCAATAAGCATAACAAAATATCAAATGTATAAACTTAAAAATACAGCCTTTTGAAATTTTTGCCACCGCTGCACGAGGAACGACATGCGTCAATATTTGCTGATACCAGTTTCATCATGTACAAGAAAAACACCAGTCTTACCGGCCAAAGCTTTATGCCACATTATACAACAAGTCTCAGACCAAGGCCACTCTATATCTCTGTCTCCCCACTTTCTCCCCCCTGCAGGTTTTAGACTGTAATAAATTATCCCCACTTTGGTGTGATGGCAACAAGATACGCTTGGCACCCTGCTCAGTGCATCATATTGAGGATGGGTGTGAGCTGTAAATTGTCAGTGGCGGAACAATTTATACGGGAAGCCTTGAGACCAAGTGCAGCACCGTGTACTGCCCCAGCTGGGTGAGTCCCAACAAGCATCAAAGCTCCCTGCCTCCTCGAAGCCCCCTCACCCCGCCTGCTGACACCTTGTGCCTGCTAAAGGACAAACTGAAAGAGGGGGAAAGAAAAAATTTGAGAAATAGAGCGGCTGTGAGTGACGGAGTTATGCCATGAAATGTGGAGAGCTCTTCAGTGCTAACAGAAATATGATGCTGTTTTCGACCCAGGAATTGACTGTGTATCTTTCTCTGAGAGAGTGTGCGTGTGTGCACGCACACACATGAGGGTGTTTGCACGTCTCCGATTTATCCGTTGCAGTATGGACGTAGAGGTGCTGTGAAGACCTCCATGGGTCTAAAAGTTCTAAAGTTCCCCATATCACTCATAACAAATCTCAAGTATGGAGGAGAGAAGCCGAGATGGAGATGCAGTTAAAAGATGAATCCCCGTGAAAACACTGTGAATTGGCATAAAATAGGGCTATTGTCTTGGATCTGAGCTGATAGAGTGGAAGAAAGGATGCTGACTGACAGACGCAAGCACAGAAAGTGAAACAGACACAGGTAATAGGAAAGAGAAAAAGGTTAAAAAGAAAAGTAGGAAAAATCCAATAAAATATATGTCAACATTTTCAGTGAAAGTCTTCAAAATCTCCTCCCTGCCATAAAAAGATTTAATGTTATGTCCCTTCTAAATATTTTCTGATTGCTGCCTCAATGCTGTTTCATCCCATCATCAACTTGCTTTGCCACTGCCTCGCCTCTGTACAAACCTCCCACTTTCATTTCTCTCTCTCTCTTTTAAGGCATCTTGTACTGGTGCATAGCTGAGAACGGCAATCGAAAGCATAGATGTGGCTGTCCGAGGTGTGTCTTCTTGTATTTTTCCGTTTATGGTGGTGTGTTTGTGTGAACGCGTGCGTTCTTGTAAGTGTGTGCAAATGAAAGACAACCCGAGCAGTCTGTGGGAGGGGATCACAACTGCATGACAGGGATGAGATGTAGAGAGAAACAGAGAATAAAGAGAGAGAGTGTGATAAAAAGAGACAGAGAAAAGGGTGGGAGCAGAGGAAACCCTTGAGAAGACAGCATGTAAATACACCAACGGCGGGCCTCTTAAGTGCAGATAAAGAGGCGGGGGGGTAAAAAACTCTTAGCGCCGGGGGTTTTGGTTAATTTTTTGGAATCAAGCCCCCCTTTGGGTGGGTCCCGTGGAAATTAGAGGATTTTTTT